>JXCR01138945.1:0-83581 GCA_002079205.1 Phalaenopsis hybrid cultivar | reverse complement strand
GGGGGGGGGGGGGGGGGGGGGGGGGGGGGGGGGGGGTAGTTCAATGTATTTCTACTTGCCGATATATTTTTTGGAGAAACCCTATCAAAAACTTTTTTGATAGATTTTCTATCAGAAATTTACTATCGACAAATGAATTTGATTTTTAAAGGAAATTTCAATCGAAATTTTTTGTAATGAAAATTTCCATTAAAAATTCTACCATTAATTTCCCATGCAACTTTCTACTAAACATTATATCATTTATAATTGGTTTTCCTTTAGCATATGAAATTAATTTAAATTTTTCTTGAATTTTTCTAGTTAATTTCGAGTGAAGATCCGAAGGAAGAAAAATTAGTGGTTAAGTTTTGCAACTTTGATGAATTTCTATTTTTATTCATTACTATAAAATCTTCACTCTACATCGTTGAATTGATACAATAATTGTTCATCCTTTACAAATTTTAGAAGCCATTTCTATTTCATTTCAGATTTCAATCGAAGGAAGAAGTAAGTGGAATATAGTCTTGCTTACTTTGACATTTGAAAGCATCAACCCTTCTAAAAAGTTAAAATAAACTCAAATATATTCCAAATGCATTCATCTATAAAACCCTACTATTTTAATGTTTACATCCATTCATTAAGCCATAAACCATATTTGAGGGTCTTGCCCAGGTTAGAGTTTGCACTCTACCTAGTTGATTCCAAGCCAATTTCATTGTCATAATATACATAGAATATTTAAAAAAGTTTATATATCATTTATATGAAGTCCTTGACCTATTAAAATGATTACATATCCATCTTCTTTGTAGAATTTTTAGTGAACAACAAGAACCTAAATCAACCAACTTGGTCAACTCTGGCCTGGTATTGGAATTGAGTCAAATTGACGTAGCAAAAAAAGTTGAAATTGCTAAAACCACCTCCATTAAATTAGACACTCCTCCACATCATTTCAATGGTTTAAATAGAAAACAAAAATCCTACATCAAAAAGAAATTTATTTTTTTTCTTACCTCGCATTAATAACGTTGTTATGATGGTGAGCTTTGTATCTTATGACCACAAAATACTATAGCAAAGATAATATGAAACCCATCATCACATATGTAACTAAAACAAATAATGAAATGTAAATACTTCTTAAAATAAGATAAATAATTGTGTGTATATCGCAACATCAAATATATGCCAAGCCTTGTGAATGTCACAATGCTTGAAGAGGTGTATTTGTTTTTTCAATTTTAAGGATTTGCAATGTTAATTTTTTATTAAAATATTTAACAACTTAAAGCTTTCAGTTGATGTTTTAGATACAGAAGTTTTATTTTAATAAGAATTTTGAAGAACCTTATAGATGAACATTTTCCATATGTGGTAGATAATGCCAAATAATGTGTCATAATATATGGTGAAGTATAAACTTCACTCTAAGGAAAAATTGCACCTTATGATTTCATGGGATAAATAATTGTTTCTTATGGATTTTGCTAGGCCAACAAGACTACCTTAAATAAAGTAAGGTAAGTCCAAAGATTCAGACCACCTATGATCGACCAAGTGGTAAAAAGAATACTAAAGCAGATTAAAATAAAAGAGATCTAAATGAGCAGGGAAGTTTACTTGTAGATATTATGGCTACACTAAATATAGGCCACTATACCACTTACCATTACTTTCGGAGAAACCCAACCTCAACTTTTGTTTCCATAATGTACCTTTTTTATTTTGCATTGATTAAGACTTGTTTAGTCTAATATGTCCCAATCTTGATTGATTATACTTGCACAACCATTCATTGGACTTTTTTTTGCCTAATGACGAACCAATTGAGGCTCTCATGAGAATAAATTTTGGATCCATATTATCACATAATTAGTCAAAAAAAGTCATTATAACTTCAGTTATTCTTACATGTTTAGCAGTCATCTTAGAACATTTGAATCCTCAAAGCTTACTCTTTTCCCAACTATCTGCAATCAACTTAATGAGTCAAACACTCATTTCACTACACCATGTCTGGCTTGAAGGAAATAAGATAAATTCTCAATAAGTTGACTATGAATCAATGGTAGCATAATTGAGCTTTTCAAATTTTCATTTTTTATTCTCTTCCATTCAAAATATCTACATCCAAACATAGACTTGGTCATATCTTTTGCCAACCCTTTCCCTCCCTAATTTTAAGCAATAAATTTGAGTTGATCCATCTTGTATGTATTTGGAAACAAGCATAATTGACTCGGCTCAACCTCATTCTTTGGCCGAGAATTTTGAAGCAGCCTTCAGCCCTTAGAAGAATCAAATAAAATTATTTTAAGAATCAGCAAAGGCAGCATATTATCTGGCAACCACAAATGCTCTCTGCAATTTTATATATATAAAAAATAATTTGCTTTCAACGATCTGGAGAGTAAAAATTCAATATCTTATGATTTTGCAACTTTGTAAACCCAAAAGAACTTTCTACAACTTCCCATGACTAGGGCTGTCAAAACGACTCGTTGTTCATAAACAGCTCGTGTTTGGCTCGTTCGCTAAGTCAACGAGCCGAACACGAAGAACAACACGAGCAAAGATTCGTTTGTGTTCGGCTCGTTTTGACTCGANTACAAGGCTACAAAGAGTTATAATGATTTAAAAGTATTAATTAAGAAAATAAAATTAAAATTATTAAAATAGATTCAAAAGATGTTTTAATATAAACAAAAATTTTTAAATCTTGTTCCAATTCTTAACATCTTATAACTACATTATTAGGGTTGTCAAAACGGCTCTTTGCTCGTGAACGGCTTGTGTTAGGCTTGCTAAACAAAAGAACCGAGCACAAACACACTTTTTGAGCTCGAAATATAAACGACTCGTGTTCGGCTCGTTTATACCCCTACGCTGACCATTTGAATTTTCTTAAGCCTTTTCAATATATATTTCAACTTCAAAATTATATATTTTTTTTATATAATTTTCTTTTTCTCCGAAGAGAAGAATGCATCATTGGATGGCAGACGAAAAGTCGTGCTAAATATCATATAATATCCTGCGAATTTTAAATACAGTAAATAAAAAAAAAGGTTTATCGATTTGCTGTGCCTAGTGTCATATTTTCATTTAGTTCTAGTAAATTAAGATCATTTTTTATACAATAAGTCCAAGTCCTCCAAGGTCTACTTCTATCTTTCTTAACTAAGTTGAATCTAAAACATCTGCTGTCCTAGTCGGATCATCAGATGGTCGACGCTTAATGATACCAAACCATCTAAGACGACTTTATCTAATTTTGTCTGTCCCAAGCTCGGATGTGAAAAGTGGAGAATTACATTAAGTAGTCGACAACATCGTAAAACTTGTTGAAAAAATCATGACATGAACCATTTTGATTATTGTGTAAAATCACATTAATCATTAGAACAAAATCATTTCACAACTCTTTTGTAATCCAAATGTGCATTTCATTGATTGATTCTCGAAGCTCAAACCTAGATTTAAGTCTAGGGTTATTTAACTTGTCAAATTTTTTACTGAAATCAATATGCTTAGTTAGGCCGGTATCTTTAAATTTTTTATTTTTTACTTTATTTTATTTATATCTTAACATTAAATAAAGTTTGTTTGAAATATGAATTCTTTTTCTAGAATATTAAATTAATTGATTTAAGCAGAGATAGTTATAGTCACCGGCAATGTACAATTTTAGTTGTCAGGTTCATGATGATATTGGGGGCCATTGGTGACAACTATATTTAAAAAAATAATTAAAAGTCTCTAAATTATTTTGAGGATATACATAAATAGTATGATTTATGTTTAGTATTTTAAAAAAATAAATATCTAAAAATATACTAAGTAAACTTATATTTTTGGAATTAAAATTGATTTATTAAGAAAAATAAGCCCAAAATAGCTTTATGTTTTTTCAATATTTTTGCCGTTTTGAATTAAAAATTTATCTAATGTAATTATTTAATTCTTTTTATTTAATAATGTTTTTTGCAAAACTATGACAAAATAGGTAGTTTAAGTCAAATTATTTGATCCAAATAAAATATAATCACATTTGGAATACTTCATGACACTTGATAAACTACTATTAGTTAGGTTTTGTTTGAGGTAGATACAGTTGTTTGATGAAGCAGTTCTGACATTACTGTATAAGAAGTTCAAAAAGTTGTGGTGATCATTAAATTTTTTTTAAATTTAAAAAATTCAGACTGAAACTTTCTGATAGTCACCGCATATAACTAGTCCAATTTATAAAATGAAACATTTCTTCATCATCATTTTCGAAGCAGACAAAAAGTTATTTCCTCGAACGATCTTGTGATGTGATACAACCCAAACCACCCCCAAGTATTTTGTCATACTACCCTTGATGGGTCTTGAGCTGAGTGTAAAGCCCTTTTCTCAAATAGTAGCACAATGTTCAAGAACACTTAAGTCATACAATCAATCAAGAAATAAAGTGACCTTTAGTCTCTCTCGCCAACTAAAAATGGATTCAAACCCCTATTTCTCTATTGATTGATAAAACTTAGTAGATACATGTTTATTCTAGCAAAGTTCTAGTCAGCAAATTCTTGTGTTTAGTTAGTTGTTATATGTGGAAAATAAAGTTGCAATTATGTGAATAATTATTCTCAAATTAGACCATAAAACACATTAATTTATGAAACTATTTTAGCAAACACAAATCCAAAGTGTAAGGAATTCAACAGTTCATCATTTAAAAAAAAATATTCAGAGAATTTTTTATTTAAAAACCAAATAGAAATGGAATATAAAATATTGAATTGGAAGAAAAGCAACGGATTCTTATTGATATGATCTCCTCACTTCTCTATTGATACTCTCCAAAGTCTCCTCTAACTCCAAATTCTCCCTCTTGCACTCTCTGTATTCACTCTCATACTCACTTGAAGGGAAAAAATGCTCTTTCAAATCAAAAACAAACTTCTATATACACTTGTCCCTTTATTTGTATATTGTCTATTACTTAAACTACCATAACTATGCATGTATGTTGACCTCATTTTTGGTTGAGGTTTAGATTTTCCTCTTTAGTAGCCTAGGGTGCATAGGACTTTCCTATTGACTATTCTTAGAAAACTAGAAAAGGCACCCTCACCATTAGAAATCCCATAGGACTTTCCTGTTGACTATTCCTAGAAAACTAGAAAAGGAACCCTCACCATTAGAAATTCCAAACTCCTCTTTACTGAACTTGAAGTTCCACATATTGATCTTGACCTCTAGCACTTAGTAGGTGGGGTCACTATGAGGGAGCTCAAGGAGAGTCCCCTTAGGACTACCAGACCTTAAGGTTGACCTTGTGTGTTGGTCTAGGGCTAAGGCACTCACTTGCACTCATTTTCACTCACAATCACTCACAACCCTAAATCTAAAACTTGTTAACTTTCATCCATTGATCCTTTGGGATACTTATGTAGATGGTCCCTTAAACCCACTGGCCACATAGAGGACCCAAGATGGGGTTTCCATTGGTCCATGGCTTATTGATAGTGGTTAGCACCCCAACTCTACCAAAATGCCCAACCTAGCCTTTTACCCATAAACTCTCCCAAATTACCTAGATACCCTTCGGACCCTAAATTTGGCCAAAATTCCCAAATTTACCCAAAATACTCAAATTTGTTCAAAAATCATTTCAAACCTCTTGAAAACACCCAAACTACCCAAAATCACCAAAAAATTCCAAATTACCAAAATGCCCCTCTTTAGACCATTCCAAAAAATCAGAAAAATTTCCAAAATATTTCATATCTTCTTAATTTCATTTTTTTAAACTACCACATGACCAAATTTGTCCAATTTGACCATCTTTGACTAAAACCCCCAAATTGTCTTTAAAGACCCAATTTTCCCCAAATCACCTCAAATGTCCATCAATTTGGCTACAATGTTCCCCAATTTCAATTCTAAACTCAAATTAACCTTATATATGAACAATCTAAATCAAATCCAAGCTCAATTGGCCCATTATTGAGCCCAATTTTGATCTAAATTAAAACCCCCAATTTTTGCCATATGACTTGGTTCCACCATATTGAACCTATGGCCTACTCAACTTGCCATAATTTATATTTTAAACTTTTCATGACATTCCCATAAATCAAATTTTTCCTTAAATTGGCCTTGGTGAGACCTAAATTTCAATTAATTTTAACCAAAGTCCAAAAAGCCCCAAATTTTCCCCAAATTGGCCATGTCTCAAAATCCCACAAAATTGATGGCCTTAGCCCCAAATATTACACTCTATTTCTTCATAAAAAATATTAACAACATCTCACTTGATCATTTGAACCATTAAATTTGGGTTTAGCTCAAGTCTAGCCTAATCTAGACCCAAGTCTAGCCCAACATGCCCAAATTGACCAAATTTCAAAAATCCTCCCAATTGAACCCCCAATTGAACTCAAAATCACTTCAACGCTTCACAAAAAATTTTCATTACAATTAGCTACACAATGTTGATCAATTAGTTGGACCAATTGACATGTCTAACCTAGCCCAAACTCAAGCTTTGGCCATTTGAACCCACATTGGAGCCATGCACTAAAGATAGCTTATCTACCCCAAAGTCACGAAATTAATGACTCCACAACCATTAGTTGGACCCTAGTGACCAATCTGAACCCCATGAAACCACCTAAGCTAAGCCATGGACCAAAGGTCCCCTAAATTAAGGGATTTTCATGCCATATTTGCTTAAGCCATAAATATTTTTGCCAAAACAAGGCCAAAAATTCATTTATTTGTTGTGACATATTCCCCTGGCTCACCTGACCTCTCTGACCACCTCCCCTGGTCGGCCGACCGGCCTAGTCACTGGAAAATGGCCAAACTAAGAGCCACCCCTCATAAGATTAAACCCAATTCAAACCTAGAGGCCACCTCATTCCAGTTGAAGCTTAGAGCCTCTTTGCCCTCCACCTATGCAGCACATTTCACCCCCCAATTGGCCATGACAGCAAGCCTTAAGCCGTTTTTATAAAAAGCTCACCTTCACGACCATGGAGGCAGTGCTAAAAATTTCTCAAAGAGACTCCCCCAAATTGCTCACAGAGACTCCTTGAGACCTCCTCAGCTCAAACTAACCATCTTCCCCCACTGATTCCCACCGTGAAGGCCCAATTTTGAGCTCAAACTTCTGCCTAAAACTAGGATAGAGCTCACTACACTCCTACACTCCACCAAACTCAAATTAAACTCACCTACACCTTCACCACAGTGAAAGAGGGAGAATTCTCATCAAATCCCCCTTCCACAGAGCCTCTAACATAGCTCTAGATCAACACTTTAAATCAAGCTTGGTCAAATTCATACTTGTACCCTACACCACAACAAGAGGCTTAATCCCTAGCCTCCTTGGACCCCAACGAACGTGTCGAGCATCTCTAATTGAAGCTTTCCTTCTCAAAGCCAAGGTATTGAACTTCTTCTCCTCCCGAGCTTATTTTGATTCTCCATTAGATTAGGCTTAATTTAATCACATGATTACCGTATGGATGTGTTCGTCTCACTTGGACGAGTTCATAGGATCAAACCCAAAGTAATTTGGTTGAGTTTAAACCGGGATCTTAAGGTTTTAGTATGGACAGTTACAAGATAATTCTATCGGGGATGATAAAGGGGATCCGTCTGATCAAGCGTGTATTTGATGGTCGGACGAGATGAAGCCGGACAGCACTTTGGTTCATGAAAAGTGGGTCGAGTCAACAGATTCGTGGATGACAGTGTCGAATGGGAGCGCGCCGGGTTGAGTTTTAGAGACGCCGTAGGATTACGAGGCGCAGCGCATTTAAATAGAAAAATAGAGTTTTTTCTGAATTAAATAAATAGCCTTAACTTTAAAAATCCATGTCATGGTGTAGAAAAATCACAAAAATAAAATAAAAATACCCTCTTGCTCAGTTAATAGAAGAGAACAATGTGGAAATGGTTTGAAGTCCATTTTATGCATATTTTATTCTTAATTAATTAAACACTAATTTGAGTATTTTGATTCTCCATGCATGTAGGCATATCATCATGACTTGAAATTTTAGCATGTTGTTGCCTCTGTCTTTGGGGACATTCTTTGTTTTTTTTAAAGTTAGAGGAGATCTCTAGATAGAGATCCATATTTTTCAAGTTTATGTCTATTATTTGCATAAATTAATCATGATAATTAGCATGTTGCTTAGAAAATTTCAAGAAAATTTTGGAAAGTTTACTATGACCAGAGAACCCTTTGAAAAATATTTCATGGGTTAAGTCATTAAGAATACACCTAATTCCACCAACCCTATAACATAAAGAAATTTAAATTTGGGTAACACAAACATCTAAATGACTTTATTTTTAATCTTCACTAAGATTCAAAGTTTATAGAACTCCCCATAAAAATTTTAAAACATTTGGAGTTCATTTAATATCTCAAATTGATTTTTCAAGTTAAATGACATTTTTGGCACTAAAATGATTTATAATAATTAAAATATAACTTGAAAAATTCTAAAACTTGGTTTTTGGAGTTCTCTGTGGTCAGAGAAATTTTCTAAAAAATAAATTTAAAATTAAAGTAAAAATTTTATTTTTAAGCCTACATTTAATATTAAATAATTAAAAAATGATAAAAATCACAAAATTAATAAAATTCATGAAAATGTTCTAAATTATTTCTTAAGCACTTAGAAATAATCAGAATATTTTTCCTGATTTTTTAAATAATGATATTGAATTTTGAAGCTTAAAATAATTTTTAAAGGCTAAAAATGGGGTTTCACTAAAATAATTCTAATAATTCAAAGGAAAATTAAAAAAAAAGTTAAATTTGTTTTTATGTGTCCTTTGACATCAGAGGGATTTAATAAAAATATAAAATTTAATTTCCCACTTTTAAAATATTTTATAATTAATAAACACCCCCGAACTTGAAATAATTTTAATAATTTAAAAAAATTCAAAAAATCATGAAATTTGGTCCAGATAATTCTATATTCTAAGTTTATGTCTAGTAAAAATTTCAAGTGATTAGACTTTATCTTGGTCAAGTTAGGGAATTTTTTTTGGAAAGTCCTATTTTTGCATTAAAATAATTATATAAATTAAATTAAATTTTGAAAATAATCATATTTTCTCCTCTGGTGTCTTAATTGACCCATGAGTAGAGTAAGATAAAAATTCCAAAGTCATTTGAATTAAATTTGACAAATTATGAAGCGATAGAGCCTTAGGGGAAAAAATATAATTTTGGAAATTTAGCCTTAATTAACATTTAGGTTTAATTCCAGAAAGGGAAATGGGCAATATATAATCCTAATCAGCATACTTGGGTAATTGAAACACAAGGGATTAATTGGTAGAAACCCATCTCACTTTTCTTAATTAAAAGGATAAATTTGCAATTTCCTTAAAATTATAGAAATTTGGAAGTCTAGTCAATTAAATGATCCTAGACTTAGGGGTATGGTTTTGGGTGTCAATAACTCATTAATTTAACACCCCTATTTGATGTTCAGATAACTTTCAAAATGAATCATCATCGTCACTTAAAAATTAATTTCATTTAAAGTGACTAAGACATTTACCAAAATCTTAAGTGCTTAGTAGTGACCTAGGCTAAATCAAATTTCATTTAAACGAGTATTAGAAAAGTAAACATAATTGAAAATTGAAAACCTTTAAAACACTACAAGCCTAAGTCAAAAAATTGGCTAAATAACTTAATAACACTAACTTGCCCCTTTAAGGGTCTTCACACACATAGTTCTCAAATTAAATTACAAGTGATAACTACTCCATTCTTAGGGATAATTGAAACATCAATGTTCACTGAGGATTAAAGGTATTTATAGGATGGGTTATTAAGCAACATAATAAGTTTAAAAGAGTTCGAGACTTTTCACCAGGCGGTGAGAGAGTAGCACAAACTTGCTTCTTTCTC
This sequence comes from Phalaenopsis hybrid cultivar, assembly GCA_002079205.1. Classification (NCBI taxonomy): domain Eukaryota; kingdom Viridiplantae; phylum Streptophyta; class Magnoliopsida; order Asparagales; family Orchidaceae; genus Phalaenopsis; species Phalaenopsis hybrid cultivar. Next base: position 73,650 of record JXCR01138945.1, on the reverse strand, counting down.
TAGATTTGTTGGATACCTCGGAGGTCTACTAAACTTAATATGTTTTGCTTAACAAAAAACATCTTTAATTAATTAAATAGGGACCCACCAAGATATGACCTAGGGTTAGGTAGGTCACCAAAACTTTACTTTCCTGTTTCATATTAAATGCCGTAACATGTATTTTGAGTTTCAGGTGGTGGAACGAGAAGACTCACCATGTACACTTTTTATGGTTTACAATGTTGTCTTTCTTGTACTTTCATACTATACTTTTGATGCTAACACAAAACTTGCATGCTAAACAATGATGTCACCCTGAATGAAAACTAAAACTACTAGGATAACCACAAAACCAAAACCAAAACAAAAATAAAATTAAAATCAACCAAGATAAAATTCACCACCACAACATTCAAAATATATAACAACTCAAGATTTAGTCACAAACATCATCAAAACAACAATTGCAACTAAATTAAGATATCTCTATCAGATGATCGGGAATTCCTCAGAGGAGGTAAGCTACAGTTGCTAACTAGGCTTCCCACGGTCTAAATGAAAGTACGGAACTCATTAAGTTGAGTTTAGTAAATTGAGTTAGACTAAGTGAATCCAATAGAAAATAGTGGTGTCAGAACGAGGGAACCATAGGATTCTAACCGGTGTCACTCTTATCAAATTTAACATGCCCAATAACATTTAAAGAACTTTAACCAAAGGGCCACCTGATTTGACATTATAACTTGACACACTAGAAAACTCAAACTCGCCACGACGAGGAGCTTGGAGCTAGCATGGTGGGCAACGCGACCATCTTCAACAGCAAAACCTGTCTTCCCCAGCTAAATCAATCTTCCTTCCTTAAACTTAAACAACAAAGCCATAGGACATTGAGGTTGCTTGCTTATGCAACATAAATCCTCACCTTATCTTTAGGACTTTGTATAGTTCTGTTATACAATATAAGCCCTAACTCGTCTTAGGATTCCGAGATTGTCGTCCGTCACGACCTAAATCCTCACATCTTCTAGGCTATTTGTGTAATTGTTTCACATGAATGTAAGCCCTAAAAAATAAAATTGGCAGGATGAAATGACAGCGACTTTATATATGATTAAAAATACAATAATTTAACACTATTGCTAGAAGATTTAATTCCCCAGCAATGGTTCAAAAAACTTGACAGAAACTTTATATATGCTTAAAAATACAAGAATTTAACACTGCTGCTAGAAGATTTAATTCCTCGACAATGGCGCTAAAAAATTGACAACAGTTATAGATTCAATAAAGATATATATATAAAATATTCAATAATAGTAAAATCACACTTATCAATGGAAGTATACGTATCGCTCAAGTATTACATAGCTTTAATGGAGTCCTCGATATCGATCCCACAGGGAGTAATATTAGAGGCTACGAACTAAGATTTTAGAAAATAAATACTTAATCACAACAATATAATTCAAATTGCTTATCTGTCACTAACAGACATTTGAAATAAATATATAATTTTAATAACTCTTAAATAACTAATTCCACTAATAAAGTTTCTAATGTGAAATTCAATATATAAGAAAACATCCTTCTCCTTGTCAAGAAATTAAAGTGAATGGATAAAGAGAATCAGTTCAAATTGGATTGTGCCAAATAGGAGCATACCTAATCTTTACCCTTTAGTCCAGGCATAAAGAACATTGACTAATCCTATGCTTGTTTACTGAATCTGCAGTTAGGCTTGGAGGTTACCAGCTCTCACTTCGGAGCTCCCACGTTCCCCTCGCCTGAGGGCTAACATCTACACTTCAGCACTCAAACGATAGAACCGAATTGAAGATTTTAGTCTGTCACTCTAAAATCTCCAATTCTATGCCCGATAATTTTATTTCCCTATTTATTTGCACCCAACTTCCAAGGGCTTTGATCTCCCTAAATCTTTGATGTAATCTTCACTTTAGTTGTAAAACTCAACATATTTTAACAAATCAATTAGCCAGATTGAAAGCAAATTAAGGTTAAAGTGAAAAGATCATCACAACTTCTTTAACATTTTCATGGCTCAAACAATTCAAAGCACCATTTCACAAAATCTCCAGACAAGGAGAAAGAAAGAGAAAACTACTCAGAACTCATGGGGAATATACAAAAAAAAACTCAGAATTTATGTATAAAAGCAAAGTCATACAAACTACAACAAGTAAATAACACTTATCTCTAATTCCTTCCCAAGCAAACTCCTTGAAGTTACTCTGAATCTCTTCATTTCCTTACATCACACAAAATTCTTCTTCGAAACGACAAGGAGGAAGAAATCTCTCACTTTCCCTCCACTCTTAAAATCTCTAGAAGAATTCCTCACAATATAACCCTAAATTAAATTATCTACACACTACTGGGGCTCTTGAACTTCTCTGAACCTCTCAAACCTCCCTGATCCCCCTTCCATTTTTTACCAAAATCTTCTTTTAAAGTTGTAGAAGAGTTTTTCCAAGAGTTGCCTAAGCATCCCTTCAAAATTATCCACATTCAATGCACCTGTTGAGATAACCGCTGATCTCGCCATCAGAGGCCTCAAGGGAGCTATCGACGGGCCTTCTAAAATATTTGATCTGGACTCTCAAGAAAATCTCGTTGTAGGCGCTGCTGGGCTCGCCGTCGGTGCTCTAGTTCAATTCTTCATATTTTGTTCCTTTTTGCTCCAAATTCGCTCATTTTTGCATCTTTTTGCTCAAATGACCATAATTCATCATACCTGCAACAAAACTTAAAAAATACCTTTCTTTAAAGTGCAATATTATCAAAATTAGTGTAAAATATGTATGAAATTCTCAACATATTTTCCTTTGGTCAAAATCCCTCAAACTTAACTATTACTTCTCCTCAAGTAATTTTAGTACTATATAAAAGTTATGATCTATTGTAGTAAAGTTTTAATTTAAAAATAATATAAGTTTGATTTAAGTAAATACCATAGAGAGATTTTCTAAAGTTTTAATTCAGAAATACTATAACTTTGATTTAAGTAAATACCATAGTAAGATTTTCAGAGATTCAAGTAATTATTCAAGTAATAAAATTAACTCTATAGCCACAAGATTATCTAGTCATCAAGTTTAAGAGTTCTACTATTCTATTCATTTCAAGAATGACTATATGTTGTAATATCAAGTCACTTAGAATATTCAAATAATAGGAATTTTATGAGAACACAATTAGAAAAAGATGCTAATCCATAAATATAAGTTCAGGAATGTATTTAGGTTTTTCTTTTAGGTTGGTCCATTGAAGCCATTTTTTTATTAGGCATCTCCTCAAGCTTCTCCTCACTTTTATATTTTTTTTCTTTCTTTTCTTTCTCTTTTTCATTTGGATTGCTTTCAATCCTATATATTTTTCTTTTCTTTTCACGGATTGTTGCCAATCCTTTCTTTTCCTTTTTTCAAGTGAGGATTACTATATCTGAATAGCCTTTAATGATTTTGAACATCACATTTGTTTCCCTAAATTTGAAACTCAAAGCATTCCTTTGCCTTATAAATATTTTGTAGCTTTTACATCATTGAGCCCCAATTTTTTCTTCTCAAACGAATTTCCAAGATTCTTAATACTTCAAAATATAATTTCCTTTACTTTAAATAGTTCTTCTCAAATGAATTTCCTGATTCTTAATACTTCAAAATATAGTTTCCTTTACTTTAAATAGTTGACTATAGTCTTATTCTCTTATACTAAATATCTTAATCTACAAAATTAATTTTCCTTACAAAATCTATAAGTCTTATTCTCTTATACTAAATATCTTAATCTACAAAATTAATTTTCATTACAAAAATATTGCCTTAAATCTACCATAATATTTAAATATCTATAAAATATAGTTATCTGAATTAAATTCACTGCATAAAATCATATTAATAATTTTTGAAAATATTTAAACTGAGAACATCTAATAGTTAATATTTTTCTTCCCTCCCCCCAAACATAAATTTTTAAATATGGAATGATACAGGTGGAAAGAAAAATTTTAAATATAAATCATACCTCAGCATTTTAGGCATTTTCATCATTCTGAAATTTCTGTAGTCCTTATATAAATCATACCTCAGTATTTTAGGCATTTTCATCATTCTGAAATTTTTGCGGTCCTTCTCAAAATTCTCTACTTCACCTGGTCTGTAACATTAGGAGCTTTCTATACATATAAATCATTAGAGAATTTGCTGGGTAATGAAATTTTAAAATAAGTACAAAACTAAACATTATACAAACACAATATTTTATTAACACATCCAAAATACTAAACAAAAACCAATTACAATTAAAATGCAAAAAGAAAATAACATCACATTACAATTTAACAAATTTCAACTACCATACCAAACAATTATAGTAATAATTAAAAATTAGCCAATTGCAACATAAAAATAAAAATGAAAGTACAAACACACAAACATCCATCTCTATTACCAAAATTACAAAAATAAAAGTAAAAGTACATCAAGTATTATCATATGTCAAAATCCTAAACTATATCTTCGTCTCCTTGGTCAGTAGGTGGATTGAGCTGATACTGAGTATATTGGGGGCATTCAAGAAAAGTAACATCAGGCTCACCTCTGTAGTGCCGAGCCTGAGCTTTGTAGTAAGCTATCTCAAAGTCAGAATACCTCTGTAGGTACTCACTATCATAATCATATCTACATTCTAAACCCAAATTCTTTCATTTATTAGCTCTATACTCTTTTGCTGCAAGATCAACCCATTCATTAAATCATTCAGGGTAGGGAAACTAGAAGAAAGAAGGTCATAACTAGTAGATGTGATATCTCTTATAGTAGAAGGTTCTTGACTCCTACTCACAGTTCTCCAATTTTTATGGGATTCATATGTCTTTAAATTAGCTTTACTAATGGACTTCATAGGGTAAACACATTACTCATCACCTCCAGCTTCCACTCCAGAAAGTTGGCAAAGTGCATAAATAAGGCCAGGATGTCCCAAACCTCCACTTGTTTCACTCCTTGTCGCGATCAATATATTCTTAAAAATGATTCTCCCCAAAGTTATATTTTGATTATTATGAATACAGAAATTCAGAATAGCTCTATCTCTTGTTACCTCACTATGGTGATAGGTAGGTAACAAAGTAGAGGAAATAAAATAGTGCCACGCTTTAGATGTGGCATTCAACATGAAAGCAAAAAAATTAACCCGTTCTCATTGCTTTATCTTCCATGTTCCTTTTCCGTCAGTGAGAAAGTTGATGACATCATTCAGCGGGCCTTCCATTGTACTGAAGGTTTCATAATAGAAGCTATTGGAGTCTGGGACTTCATAAAAGGAGTTAATGCGGGCGGCACTAAATTCAACAAAAAATCCCCGCACTCGAACAGCTCCGTCCTCAGAATAGTATACGTTGGCATAAAATTCTTTTATAATATTCGTAGCAACCTTATTGGTGGTATAACAAAAGTTTTCCCACCTCTGTTTGGTAACAACTCATTCAATTTCTCCTCCTGAACTCTCAAAAACTCGATCTTGTATACATTTCTTCCCTCCAAACACTGAAGTAAATCTCAATTGAGCCTTCACATTGACGAAGCGAGACTCGTCAAACTCAAGTCGCCTCTTTTGTCACGGAGCCATTTCAATCTAATCAAAATTTAAGAAAAATTCTAAAATATACTTCAAATACTCAAATAATGGCTTCTAAGAGTGACTCTAAGAGTTCAAAACAAAATTCCATGAATTTCTTCTCAATATTTTTTCCACATTCTCAAAATTTTCGGATCTTCTTAATGTGGAAGAAATTCAAGGTGAAAATCAAATATTTTTAGGTTGGAATGAAGCTCTTACCGAGAGATGATAAAATCTGGTGTCTAAATGCTTTGAAATTGCCCCAAACCGAAGATCTTCAAGCCCTAGATCAAAATTTTCATTTTTAAGAGGAAGGGGATGATGAATAGTAGTAGCTGACTGGTCAAAATCGTGATTAAAGGTGTTTTTTCGGGATCTTGCCGTCGGCGGGGTCTTTGGCACCGTCAGCTAGCTCTATTGAATTAATATTCTAAGTTTTGGGGTCAGTTCGGCGCCGTCAGCAAGCTTTATTGAATTGGTTCAATTTTCAAATTTTTGCGATTTCGATTAATTTCAAGCCTCAACAACATCCGTTCAATCATTATAGACATAAATTTTAAGTGATTAAATGATGTACTAACACAAATAAACATTCACAACACAAATATCACAATTATATATAAATTCCAAGGATTACAATACACGTTACACGACACACCTAAGTTTGGTATTTTGTCAACCTTAATACAATAATTCAGCGTCGCAATCCAAGCCACAACACTCAAAACGTTAAAAACAAACATCCTATGCTCAATCTCAACTATACTGAGATCTATAAGCAAAATTCGAAAGCAAAGCAAACACAAAGTTCAAACTAAATTACATACATAGACATACAGGTAGCAAGGTAAATATACTACTCTTCTGATTCAGTGCTTGTTTCTCCTCTGAGATCACCTATTGATTGAACATGAACGAAGAGGTTATACAAGGTTCGGTATGGAAATTCTTCAGTAGAGTCCTCTTCTATCAATCTCATCTTTCTCATCAATCGTATCAAACTATCTTTGATATGCCTAGAGTGATCAAAATGCTCTTTCATTCTCCAGTCAAGATGATTGAAAAAATCAGAAATATTGTTAATTGCATTCATAACATTTTGTACTTCTTTCTCCAATTTCTTAATTCTGTACAGGATCATTTGTGTCTTGTCCAGAACTAAAGGCTGAATAGAAAGTGAGTTCTGAGATGATTGATCCAACATAATAGTCATATCATTCTCATCTTTATTGCCTCGGAATTTCTCAGCTGGGTCCAAAGGCTTCCAAGGTAGAAGTACCTTTTCCCAATTTTCATAAGATACTTAGAACTGACTGCAAAGTAAGAAAATTTTTTAAGGATGTCCAAGCCCATAAGTTGATCCATGAACGATCACGCCCAATCCAATATCGATCGGCAGTACCATTTAGATGCAGTAATTCCAAATAACATTTTCCTTAGTTACTTTATCGATCCTCATTGTCGATAATAGTTTTGCAGAAATGAAGAAGTGTCAATGTTTAGAAACAGGTTTTAGAAGTGTCGCAGAAAAACTAACATACCCATTTTCTCTCATTTAATATTGAAAGAGAGTCGGAAGTTAAGGACCCACCTCGAAAATAGTGAATAAGAAGTTAAGGATTCATTCCACAATTAGAATTAAAAGTTAAAGATCAATCTCAAGAGAGAGTCGAAAGTTAAGGACCGTCCTTGAAAGAAGAGAGGAATCAGAAGTTAAGGACTGATTCCAAAAAAAAGAATTGAAAGTTAACGATCAATCTCAAAAAAGATAGTTTGAAGTTAAGAACCGACCTCGAAGGAAGTGAATCAGAAGATTAGGATTGATTTTACAATGAGAATTGAAAGTTAATGATCAATCTCGAAAGAGAGTCGGAAGTTAAGGACTGACCTAAAAATGAGTGAATAAGAAGTTAAGGACTGATTTTAAAATGAGAATTGAAAGTTACTGATCTATCTTGAAAGAGAGTCAGAAGTTAAGGACCGACCTCGAAAAGAGTGAATCAAAAGTTAAGAACTCATTCTAAAATGAGAACTGAAATTTAATCATCTATCTCGAAAGAGAGTGAGAAGTTAAGGATCAACCTCGAAAATAGTGATCAGAAGTTAAGGACTGATTCTAAAATGAGAACTGAAAGTTAATGAACAATCTTGTAAGAGAGTCAAAAATTAAGGACCGACCTGAAAAAGAGTGAATCAGAAGTTAAGGACTGATTCTAAAATAATAATTGAAAGTTAATGATCAATCTTGAAAGAGAGTCAAAAGTCAAGGGTCGACCTCAAAAAGGGTGAATCAAAAGTTAAAGACTGATTCTAAAACGAGAATTGAAAGTTAATGATCTATTTTAAAAGAGAGTCGGAAGTTAAGGACAAACCTCAAAAAGAGTGAATCAAAATTTAAAGACTGATTCTAAAATGAGAATTGAAAGTTAATGATCAATCTAGAAAGAGAGCCAGAAGTAAAGGATCGACCTTGAAAAGAGTGGATCAAAAGTTAAGGACTGATTCTAAAATGAGAATTGTAAGTTAATGATCAATCTCGAAAGAGAGTCGGAAGTTAAGGACCAACCTTGAAGGAAGTGAATCAAAAGTCAAGGATTGATTCTAAAATGAAAATTGAAAGTTAATGATAAATCTCGAAAGAGAGAGTCAGAAGTTAGACTCCAACCTCAAAAAGAGTGAATCAGAAGTTAAGGACTGATTCTAAAATGAGAATTAAAATTTAATGATCAATCTCGAAAGAGAGTCGTAAGTTAAGTACCAACCTAAAAAAGAGTGAATTAAAAGTTAAGGACTGATTCCACAATAAGAATTGAAAGTTAAGGATCAATCTCAGGAGAGAGAGAGTCAAAAGTTAAAGACCGTCCTCGAAAGGAGAGAGGAATCAGAAGTTAAGAGCTCATTCTAAAATGAGAATTGAAAGTTAATGATCAATCTCAAAAGAGAGAGTTCGAACTTAAGGACCGACCTTAAAGGAAGTGAATCAGAAGTTAAGGACTGATTCTAAAATGAGAATTTAAAGTTAATGATCAATCTAAAAAGTGAGTCGGAAGTTAAGGACCGACCTCAAAAGAAGAGAGGAATCAGAAGTTAAAGGCCTGATTCTAAAATGAGAATTGAAAGTTAATGATCAATCTCAAAAGAGAGAGTCAGAAGTTAAGGACCGACCTCGAAGGAAGTGAATCAGAAGTTAAGACTGATTCAAAAATGAGAATTGAAAGTTCACGATCAATCTCAAAAGAAAGTTAGAAGTTAAGGACCGACCTCGAAAGAAAAGAGGAATTAGAAGTTAAGGATTGATTCCAAAATGAGAATTGAAAGTTATGGATCAATCTCAAAAGAGAGAGTCAGAAGTTAAAGACCGACCTCGAAGGGAAAGGAATCAGAAGTTAAGGACTGATTCCAAAATGAGAAATGAAAGTTAAGGATCAATCTCAAAAGACAGAGTCAGAAGTTAACAACCAACCTCGAAGGGAAAGGAATCAGAAGTTAAGGATTGGTTCCAAAATGAGAATTTAAAGTTAAGGATCAATCTCAAGAAAGAGTCAGAAGTTAAGGACCTACTTCGAAGGGAAAGGAATCTAAAGTTAAGGACTGATTCCAAAATGAGAATTGAAAGTTTTAAATTCAAAGATATGTGTCATGTGAAAATACATTGTTGAGGAGAATGTACAAAATTTTGTGAGGTTTTGTGTTGAATGTGAAATTTCACAAGGATGTGAAGAGCTAATGTAGACAAGTATAGTCGTGCTGCGCGAGTAAAGAGTAAGAGACCTCAAAATCAAGAGAATTAACTCAACAGATTTATTTTCTTTTCTTGTTGTTTTTATCACATTTACTTTTCAAAATATTTTTTCCAAAACTTAATTTTAGTTGATCGATTTTTTCAAAAGAGAGTTGTTTTGTTGTTTGTTTGTTTGTTAATTTTATTTAAGTTTTATTATCGTTAAGTTTTTTTTGTTGTTTTGTTCTTTGTTCATTTTAATCTCGAACCAACGTATGGTTCGTGGCTTTTATCCATCGCACCAAAAAAGGTAATTGAACAAAGAGACAAAATTCTGAAAAAGATTTCATTAATCTGCTCCAATAAATGTTACAGATTAAGTGTAGGCCAAAGTCTCAAAAAGTGCAATATGCTATCTGCATCAAAGTACATCCAAAAATGTCCCATGCCAACTACATATCATAGGCTGAGCATGTCTAATTCACTGTAATTGAAATAAAGTAAAAAAAATCCTTTGAGCATTTGTCCCTAGTGAGGCAAGCTTCTGATCGAGCTGACCTTTTAAGCCATGCACCAAGACAAGAGTTCCCTTTGCATGTGCTTAGAGGTGCAACCCTCTCATAGCTCGTACGACAGTATTTCTTCCAGTTTTGGGTATGGTCGGAATTCATATGCCATTTTGTTGTCATCCATCCTCCATAAAGTCACGGACACCCAGCGGTGTTGCACCTCTGGAATGCAATGTTTGGCGACGTCTGCTCCATTTCCTTTAAGAACTAGTACTGAACCAACCGGTAGTGGAATTTCCACGGACCCTCTGAATTCACCAGGGCCAATGATATCTATTTCTTTTTCAAATAGAATATTGCTTTTATTCATGAATGAGACCGTGCAGAAAGGTCTCACAAAGTCATGACGGTCAATGTACGGAGGAATGCAATCTCCTTCATCATATATGTTGATAATACAACTATTAGAAATACAGTCAGCTGGCAGTATGCTCCATCGAACCATTCTTTTAATCATCTATTTTATCATGAGAGGTATTGGGTCCATCTGATCGTTTCTCAGAATCCTAGGAGGATTTCCATGTCTATCATTAGTAAAGTTGTAACAAAAGTCGTACTGGATAGTGATCCTCCCCTTTCCTCGCATCCACTTTATTTGCTCAGAATAGGTTCTTTCTATAAGCTACATTTTAAGCTGCACTTTTGATCTAAGAGATAGAGGTCTAGGTGTTTCATTCCTCACTTTCTGAGAAGACCCTGGTGTATAATTCCAATCCTTCTAATATGTTGATGAACCTACCTTGCACTTCTTCATAGAATTAGAAGTCCCTTTTACTTACCTTGATAATCTGGTAGTATTCATAGTACCGATGATCGGTGGCTATTAGGGATGTTCCCTTAATTCAATGTTGATGGGAATCCAGGTCGGTTGTGCCTCTGTCTGCAGCGGAATGTATGGCTCTACGTCTAACGGGATATATGGCTCTGTACCCAACGAGACATATGGTTCTGCATCCATCGGGTACTCAATGGTCTAAAATCCATCATCAGAGGATACACATCCCTCTAAAGTACTGTAGCACTCCAGGTGGAGGACGTTTTAGTCCGGGCATTCCACGAATGCCCCTATAGCTGACACTCGTGCAGGTATTTCGGTGTTGCAGGTAGGGCAACCCATGCAAAGAACATCTGAAGCTTGTGGTATTTCCGAATCTGTAACAAACTCAGACTCCTCATCTGTAGCATGCAAGCTGGAAGACGTTTCTCTCATTCCTGGATCATAAATGTTCCCTTCAGGAATAGGGGTAAGTAAACACTCTGCCTCTTTCTAGAATCTTCTTTATTCTCATAATAAAGCCTCTGCTTTTGGCGACTAGCTTTTCTGCACTGAGTTCTTCGTAGCAAAGTGTCTGGTAGTCTTTCATTAACAGCAGCGACTAGGTCTCCAGTCGGCGTAGCTATCATTGACGGTAGGTGGCTGGGCCCCTCCATCAGGCCTTGTTGTACCATCACATTCTTTCCCTTCAGTGTTGAATTGTTTTTTTGGTCAACCATAGCAGTGAGGGCAGCCCTTCCTTTTCCTATTGGCTGACAACATCCATTAGAGGCCCCTCATAATCCATGTCGACTTGACTATATTCCATGTCAAAGTCTATGATTCCGCCCTGCAACGCTATTTTCTTGTTGAGTGCAAGGTTCTAGCCATCTTTAAGGCGAAGACCAGCCTTTGGCCTGACATTTCTCTACATACGATAGGAAAAATGTCAGTGAGCTGAAACTTAGCGTGAAAAAGAACAAAACAAAGTACTTATTAAAGGAAATTTTAGTTTATTTTGGTGAAGAAGTCATTTATTTGTGTATGCATTTTGTTTAATTTAGTAGGATATTAAGTTTAAAAAGAGAAAACTGAAGTGTGTAATTTTCAAAAATTTTCATTAGTTTGAGGTTAATCTTATTACAAAAATTTTGGAACTTGTCACAGACATTTGGCCACATAGATAACCCTAAAATAATCTAAATTTCAAATTTTCAAATTAAGAAATAAAAAGCAATGTCAGGTTGCATAGTATGTCTTCAGGTATTGTCTGTTGATTGGTAGCATGGGTCTTTCAGCCCAAAAATCTACTAACTGGTAGACTCCTCTTGCATAAACCTTTCAACGAGAAATCGTCCCTCCCAAGTTGGCTTGAATTTTCCACCTATCTTGTGACATGCAAGAATAAGCCTTTTGAGTACGAGTACGAGGTCACCAACTTTGAATGTCCTTTGGCAGACCAATTTGTCATGAGCTTGTACCATTTTTACCTGGTAAAGTTTCAAGTGTTGTTGTGCTTCAAGTCGTTTTCACTCAAGACTCTCCAGTTCTTCAAGTCCGAGTTTTGCACTTTCTTTTGTTAGGAGTTAGTTGACAACAGCGACTATGAGAGACAGCGTCTGAATTTCTATCGGTAGCACGACCTCAGACCCGTAGATGAGCATGTAGGGTGGACACTGAGTAGGAGTCTTAAAGGTCGTCTGGTAGGCCCAAAAGGCTTCTAACATTTTTTTGTGCCAATCCCTTTTGTTTTCATCCCGTATTTTTTTTAATATGTACCAATGTCTTATTGAAGGCTTCAATCAGGCCATTTTCTTTGGGATAATAAATTGTAGAGTATCTCCAATCTATCTAGTGTCATTTGACAAAATTGTTGATTTTTGTGCTCTTAAAAGCTGTTCCATTGTTGGAAATTATTCTTCGTGGTGCTCTGAAATGGTAGATGATTTGGCTTTTGAAGAATTGAAGGATGTGTTGTGTTGTAACCTCTCATAACCGTACTACCTTTGCTTATTTGGAGAAGTAATCCTTAGCGGCAAGTATAAACCTATGTCCTTTGGAAAATGGAGGGTCTATCGAACTTATTATGTACATGCCCCAATACTCGAATGGCCACGAGGCGACAGTTGGGTGTAGCAAATTCGGAGGCTGGTCCATGAACACCTTATGCACTTGGCACTGGTGACATCTTCTGGTTGTATCCATGCAGTCAGACATCATTGCTAGCCAATAATACCCGAGCTTTTTTATTTTTAGTTTCATCTTCCGCTCTGACTGGTGAGCGTCACACAATCTGGCATGTACTTCTTTGAAAATATTTTGTGCTTCGGCTTTGCTTAAACATCGTAGCCACATTTTGTCGAATGATCTCTTGTAGAGGACATCACCAACTAGAGCATATATCGTAACCCTTTTTGTACTGTGATGTGCCTCAAACTTTTCCTCTGACAGCTTTCCAGTATGCAAATATTCTATTAATGGCTTGCGCCAATCTTTGTTGATATCTGCAATAGTTCCCGAGCTAGTGTAAAGTTTTGAGGTCGATTCAAGACAAAACATGTCTTCCTTGTACGGTGATTTCAATGGAATCCTCCAGACGATGTTGGCTCCTAGCAAGTTTTGCTAGAGTGTCGACATAGGCATTATCTCCTCTACGAATCTGGTAGAAAGTCACACTGGGTATCTGCTCCAACGGCTTCATCGTGTACTGATGGTATTCTACTAGTCGCGGTTTTATAATTTTGTATTGTCTGACGACTTGCTGGATGACAAGCTGAGAGTCGCCATAGATGACAATCTTTGTTATATCCATTGAGATTACCAATTCCAATCCAGTGATTAAATCTTCATATTCTGCTTCATTGTTGGTGCACGACTCTGTCAGGTGGTGTGAGAACCTCAGCTTACCCTTATATGGCGTAATAAAGATCAAACTGATCCCTGCTTTGCCTGGTATAACTATGTTTGATCCTTTGTCTTTTCTGGCTGACGAAGTGCCGTTGAATTACATTTTCCAGCATTGTGTGCTGGAGAATTCCATTTGTAGTATTTGTTCGTCTGGTAACTTGTCGTTGAGAGGGGGCCCAGCTGGCAGTGGGTGTGTAGCAAGAAAGTTTGCTAGAATCTGTCCCTTGATAGCATAAGGGGAACAAAAGTTATATTAAATTGCAATAAGATCATTGACCATCTTACTAGACAACCGAAGAGTGTTGGTCGGGTCATCAAATATTGCAACGGATTAACTTTTGAAATTAAGGTAATCTTATGAGAAAGCATGTAATGTCTAAGCTTTTGGACAACAAAAATGAAGGCTAAACAATGCTTCTCGATAGGTGGATACCTTATCTCCATCGGTATTGGACGGTGACTCAAATAGTAGAGTGAATTTTCTTTACCCTCATCATTGACTTGTGCTAAGAGGGCTCCAAGAGAGTCATCTAAGGCCGCGATATAAAGTATCAACAATTTCCTTCGGATAGGTGCTGCCAAAACAGGAGGTGTCATTAAATATTATTTAACGTTCTCAAAGACCCGCTGGCATTTCTCTTCCCAAATGAATTTGGTGTCCTTTTTAATTAATTCTGAGAAGGGCTGACACCTACCTGAGAGATTATAAATGAAGCGTCTCAGATATGCTAACTTCCCATGAAAGGAACGTAGTTATTTCTAGGTTTTAGGAGGAGGCATTTCTAAGATAACTTTAATCTTATCTAGGTCGATCTCAATTCCTCGATGAAGGACAACAAATCCTAGAAACTTATCAAAGTTTATGCCAAAAGAGCACTTTAAGTGTTTCATTTTAAGGTCATATCGCCGTAGCCATTCGAACACGATCCTCAAATTGTACAAATGGTTTATCTTTTGTTTACTTTTGATGACCAAATCATTCAAGTGGAATTCTACTTGCTTGTGAATGAGCTCGTCAAAAATCTTTGTTATTGCATGTTGATATGTTGCTCCCACGTTCTTTAGGCCGAACGACATCACTGTGTAATAAAAAATTTCAATCGGTGTTATGAAGGTTGTATGTGCTGCATCCTTAAGAGCCATCTTGATTTGATTGTATCCTGATGATCCATCCATGAAATAGAAAATTTTGTGTGTCAAAGCGATATCCACCATCATTTCTGGTATCGGTAACGAAAACTCATTTTTTGGACACGCTTTGTTCAAATCTCTAAAGTCGACACAAACACGGATTTGTCCATTTTTCATCTTGACTAGAAAAATGTTGGCCAACCACGTAGGGGTATTGCTCTTCTTTTAGAAAGTTAGCGTCTATTAATTTCTTCACCTTAGCGATGACTTGCTGCTCTATTTTAAGGTGCATTCTCTTGGGAGCTTGTTTTACTGGTGTTATATTCTTGTCCACCCTGATTTTATGAACTGCAACCTCTGTTGACAGTCTTGGCATCAGATCATAGCTCTATGCGAAACAATCTTTAAATTTTGCTAACAATTTGATCAATCATAAAGATTCTTTATTGTTGAGTAAAGAACTTATAAATGTAGGTTGGGGTTGTTCTTCTGTCCTAAGGTTGATTTTCTTTAACTCATCAACAGTTGACTTGATTTCTTCTTCAAATTCTGGCAGAGCATCTTCTAGCAGTTGATTAGTAGAGTCATCCTCTATGTCGAGGCAATCCTCTTCTGATTCATTAGTAACAACCATGCAAAATTCTGAATCATCGACTGGCCCAACTATACCATATCTAAGACCCTCTTTTGAGTTTTAAGTTTGACTTTTAATATTCCATAAATTTTTAAAAAATTATAATTTATCTTTTGACATTTGTTTTGGTAAGTGTCTCGGTTGAATTAACTTTTGTACACAAGGCAAAAAGTAACCAAAAGGTAATTCCATTAATTCATTAGAATCATCATCAAAGCTTACATGATTTTCCAGATCAGTAGATGTAGAAGCACGATAAAAGCTGATCAGCTTTGAACCAGCGCTACGGACTTCCTTCACCTCTAAACACTTAACCTTATGAGGGAGAATCGGGTCACATAGTGGTTCATCCGATCATAGATTATCTCGTATTCACTTTTCTATGCATCTTCTAAGGATATCTTGTAGGGAGGTTTCTTCCATTTTTTCATCATTATTTCATCTTTGGAACTGTCGGCGATATTTGGGTTGGTTTGTGCGGTTGCCCGTAAGAAGCTGTCAGTCGCTGGAATCGAAATCCCGTCGCCCCNAGATACAAGATTTGAGGTACAATGTTCTTTCATTTTAAACTATGAAAAATATGAGGTCAGTTTGATTTCATAATTCAACGTCCTTCCAAAGCGGGTGACGGGGTATCAATTCCGGTGACGGATAGCTTCTTACGGGCAACTCCCCTCCAACCAAAAATAGCGTCGACAGTCCAATTTAACCAAATTCAGTCACTTTGACCAAAATCCCTGTCAGCGCTATTTTTGGTTGGAGGGGAGTTGCCCGTAAGAAACTGTCGGTCATCGGAATCGAAATCCCGTTACCCGCTTTGGAATGAGGTTTTAATTTAATATATATTTAGTTTTAGAAAAAATGAAATCAAACTGACCCCATATTTTTCATAGTTTAAAATGAAAGAGCATTGTACCTCAAATGAAATCAAACTGACCCCATATAATCGAAATCCCGTCGCCCGCTTCGGAAGGACGTTGAAGTATGAAATCAAACTGACCCCATTTAATCAAAATCCCGTCGCCCGCTTCGGAATGACGTTGAAGTATGAAATCAAACTGACCCCATAATTTTTGCGGAAGGACGTTGAAGTATGAAATCAATTTGATCCCATATTTTTCATAGTTTAAAATGAAAGGAATTTACATATATATTTAGTTTTAGAAAAATATGAAATCAAATTGACCCCATATTTTTTATAGTTTAAATGAAAGAGCGTTGTACCTCAAATCCTGTATCTATCCCAAAGGATAAACACAAGACTTGAGGATGAGGCTCGATAAAAATATTTAGTTTTAGAAAAATATAAAATCAAACTGACCCCATATTTTTTATAATTTAAATGAAATAGCATTGTACTAAGTATGAAATCAAACTGACCCCATATTTTTCATAGTTTAAAATGAAAGAGCACTGTACCTGGGTATGAAATGAAACTGACCCCATATTTTTCATAGTTTAAATGAAAGAGCACTATACCTCAAACTGTATCTATCCCGAAGGATAAACACAAGACTTGAGGATGAGGCTCGATCAAATAAACTAAGGGATCCCGAAGGATAAACACAAGACTTGAGGATGAGGCTCGATCAAATAAACTAAGAAAAGTATGAGGTCCGTTAGACCCCATATTTTTCATAGTTTAAAATGAAAAAGCACTGTACCTCAAATCCTGTATCTATCCTAAAGGATAAACACAAGACTTGAGGATGAGACTCGATCAAATAAACTAAGGAAAGTATGACATCGGATAAACACAAGACTTGAGGATGAGGCTCGATCAAATAAACTAAGGAAAGTATGACGTCCGGTCCCATAGTTTTCATAGTTTAAAATGAAAGAGCACTGTACCTCAAATCCTATATCTATCCCAAAGCACAAGACTTGAGGATGAGGCTCGATCAAATAAACTAAGGAAAGTATGATGTCTGTTTGGTCTGCAAGACTTGAGGATGAGGCTCGATCAAATAAACTAAGGAAAGTATGACGTCCGTTTGGTATTGAGGATGAGGCTCGATCAAATAAACTAAGGAAAGTATGACATCCGTTTGGTCTGTGAAACATTTATATTTGCCGACAAGTTTCCCCTATTTAATATAAAGGATTAAATATGATTTATATTAAGCTGGGTTCAGATATGCTTCTTATAAGGGCAAGCCCCTATAGTTAATTACATCTTAAATGACCAAAGTCATCTAAGAAGACTCTCGATAAAAATCAAGAAATATTGTCTTCAAGGAGTTTCAAAGGGTAGGACTTTTCAATGAAATCAGACATAGAGGTGTGAAAAGGGATTTGTTCAAATTTGTAACATTTTATTATAGAATCTAAAGGAGGAAGAACTAGGGGATGTCAGGGATCCAGAGGTGAACCTCTGTGACTTCTCAAACTATCCTAATGTTTGGCTTCAGTTTTAAGGAAAAATATTTAGGAGTTTCATCTTGCCAAGTTTATTAGTTAGGGCTTACATTCATGTGATATGATCACACAAATAGCCTAGAAGATGTGAGGATTTAGGTCGTAACAAACGACAACCTCGGAATCCTAAGACGAGTTAGAGCTTATATTGTATAATAGGGTTATACAAAGGCCTAAAGATAAGGTGAGGATTTACGTATCATAAGCAAACAACCTCAAAGTCCTATGGCTTTGTTGTTTAAGTCTAAGGAAGANTGTATTTGCCAACAAGTTCCCCTATTTAATATAAAGGATTAAATAGGGTTTATATTAAGCTGGGTTTGGATAAGCTTCTTATAAGGGCAGACCCCTATAGTTAATTACATTTTAAATGACCAAAGCCACCTAAGAAAACTCTCGATAAAAATCAAGAAATATTTCAAGGAATTTCAAAGGGTAGGACTCTTCAACAAAATCGGACGTAGAGGTGTGAAAGGGGATTAGTATCTTAAATGACCAAAGGCACCTAAGAAGACTCTCGATAAAAATCAGGAAATATTATCTTCAAATCCTAAATGACCAAAGTCACCTAAGAAGACTCTCGATAAAAATCAGGAAATATTATCTTCAAAGAAAAGGGTAGGACTCTTCAACGAAATCGAACGTAGAGGTGTGAAAGGGGATTGGTTCAAATTTGTAACATTTATTGTAGAATCCAAAGGAAGAGGAACTAAGAGGTGTGAAAGGGGATTGGTTCAAATTTGGAACATTTTATCGTAGAATCCAAAGGAAGAAGAACTAAAGAGATGTCATGGATCCAGAGGAGAACCTCGGTGACTTCCTAAGCTATCCTAATGTTTGGCTTCAATTTTGAGGAGAAGTACTTAGGTGTTTCATCCTGCCAATTTTATTAGTTCGGGCTTACATTTGTGTGAAATGATCACACAAATAGCCTAGAAGATGTGAGAATTTAGGTCGTGACAAACGAGAACCTCAAAATTCTAAGACGAGTTAGGGCTTATATTGTATAGCAGGGCTATGCAAAGACCTAAAGATAAGGACAAGATTTATGTTGCATAAGCAAGCAACCTCGAAGTTCTATGGCTTTGTTGTTTAAGTCTAGGGAAGAAAGATTGGTTTAGCTGGGGAAGACAGGTTTTGCTGTTGAAGATGGCCGTGCTGTCCACCATGCTAGCTTCAAGCTCCTTGCCAAGACAGGTTTTGCTATTGAAGATGGTCGTGCTGCCCACCAAGCTAGCTCCAAGCTCCTGCTATGACAAGTTTGAGTTATCTAGTGTGTCAAGTTATAACATCAAATCAGGTGGCCCTATGGTTGATNTTTGATTTTGGTTATGGTTATGGTTATGTGGCTATCCTGATAGTTTCAGTTTTCATGCAGAGTGACATCATTATTTAGCATGCAAATTTGCAGGTATGAAAGTACAGTATGAAAGTACAAGAAAGACAACACTGAAAACTGTAAAAGTGTACCTGGCGAGTCTTCTCGTTCCACCACCTGAAACTTAAAATGCATGTTAGGGCATTTATGAAGAGCTGTAAAAGTGTACCTGGCGAGTCTTCTCGTTCCACCACCTGAAACTCAAAATGCATGTCAGGGCATTTTATATGAAGCCTGTAAAAGTGTACCTGGCGAGTCTTCTCGTTCCACCACCTGAAACTCAAAATGCATGTCAGGGCATTTTATATGAAGCCCAAATTTGCAGGTATAAAAGTACAGTATGAAAGTACAAGAAAAGCAATGCTAAAAAAAAAAATCTGTAAAAGTGTACCTGGCGAGTCTTCTCGTTCCACCACCTGAAACTTAAAATGCATGTTAAAAAAAAGTGTACCTGGCGAGTCTTCTCGTTCCACCACCTGAAACTTAAAATGCATGTTAAGGCACCTTATTGGTAAAATTTTGGTAATTTTTACTTAAAAAAACATGTGAGGGCATTTATGAAGAGCAGGAAAAGTAAAGTTTTGGTGGTTTTCCCACCTGAAACTTAAAATGCATGTTAAGGCAGTTGATGAAGAGCAGGAAAGGTAAAATTTTGGCAATTTTCCCACTTAAAATGCATGTTAAGGCAGTTTATAAAGAGCAGGAAAGGTAAAATTTTGGTAATTTTCCTAACCCCTATGTCATATCTTGGTGTGAGATGAAGAGCAGAAAAGGTAAAATTTTGGTAATTTTCCTAACCCTATGTCATATCTTGGTGAGTCAAAAATGCATGTTAAGGCAGTTTATGAAGAGGAGGAAAGGTAAAATTTTGGTAATTTTCCTAAACCTATGTCATATCTTGGTGAGTCCTTAAAATGGATGATTTCATTAAGCGAAGAATATTAAGTTTAATAGGCCTCTGAGGTATCCAACGAGTTAGGAGGAGGAAGCAGGTCCATGCCTCACTCTCACCAACTAGTGAAAAGCCTCGAGTCTATTTAAACTTATTATGTTGCTTAAGGATTCATCCTGAAAATACCCTTATTTCTCTTGAGTCCATTTAAACACATTATGTTGCTTAATGGTTCATCCTGTGAATACCCTTATTACTCAGCGAACATTAGCGTCTTAATTATCCCTAAGAATAGGGTAATTATCACTTATCATTTAATTTGAAAATTATGTAGGTGAAGACCCTTAAAGAGGCAAGTTAGTGTATATTGGACACTTGGCCAAATTTTTAATCCTAATTGGGCTTAGTGGTGTTTCAAGGATGTTTAATTTAGTTATCTTTATTTCTCTAATCCTCATTTAGTCAATTTTGATTTAGCTTAAGTCACCACTAAGCTTATTTCTCTAATCCTCATTTAGTCAATTTTGATTTGGCCTAAGTCACCACTAAGCCCTTAAGGCAATTCTCTAATCCTCATTTAGTCAATTTAGATTTGGCCTAAGTCACCACTAAGCCCTTAAGACCTAAATGAGGTGTCATTAGTTTTGAAAAGGTTAAGCTTTAAGTGGTCATGATTCATGATTTGGATTCTATTTGAAAATCAAAATAGGGGTATTAAATTGATTAGTTAATGACTTCAAAAGCCATACCCCTAAGTCCAGGATCATTTAATTTTAATAAACTTCTAAATCTTAATAATTTAGAAATTTATTAATCTTAATTAAGCAAGTAAAATTGATTTCTACCATTTAAACCCTTTTGTTTCAATCATCAAATAAATTAATTAAGATCAGAGGTTACCCATTTACCCTCCTTGAATTAAGCCAAAATGTTAATTAAGGCTAAATTTCCAAAATTACACATTTGCCCCTAAGGCTCTAACACTTCATAATTTGTCAAATTCAATTTAAATAACTTTGAAATTTTTATCCTACCTCATTCATGGGTCAATTGGGACATCAGAGGAGAAAATATGATTTTTTAAAATTTACTTTAATTTATATAATTTTTTAAAAAATAGGATTTTTCAAAGAAAATTCCTAACTTGACCAAGGTAAATTATAATCTCTTGAAATTTTTATTGGAGGTAGACCTAGACCAGAGGAGCCTTTGGATAAAATGTCATAATTGTTTGAATTCTATGTGATTTATTAGAATTATTGTAAGTTCTGAGTTATTTAATAAAGATAAAATATTTTAAGTGGTGAAATTTAAGTTTTGTATTTTTTGGAAAATCTCTCTATGGTCAAAGAACTCAGAAGAGCAAATTTTATATATTTTTCTAATTTTTCCTTGATTTATTGGAATTATTTTAGTGAAAACTCATTTTTAGCCTTTTTATTTTTTTTTTTCCCTTGATTTATTGAATTAAGTTTTGTATTTTTGAAAGATCTCCCTAAGGTCAGAGAACTCAGAGGAGAAAACTTTATATTTTTCTGATTTTTCTTTGATTTATTGAATTATTTTAGTGAAAACTCATTTTTAGCCTTTTAAAAATTATTTTTAAGCTTTGAAATTCAAATATATTTATTTAGAAAACCAGGAAAAATATTCTAATTGTTCCTAAGTAATTAGGAAACAGTTTAGAACATTGCATGAGTTTTTATTACTTTTGTGATTTTTATGAATTTTTAATTATTTAAATATTTAAAATAGGCCAAAAATCAAGTTTTTATTTTAAATAAAAATTTATTTTTAGAAAATACCCCTGATCACAGAGAACTCAAAAAACTAATTTTCATAATTTTTTGAGTTATATTTTGATTTTAAAAAACCATTTAAATGCCCAGAGTGGTATTTATCTTTAAAAAGCAATTTAAGTTGTAAAATGAACTAAAAATATCTTGAAATTTTTATGATGAGTTCTCTAGATCATAAATCACAGTGAAGATAAAAAATCAAGTCATTTAAATTTTTAAAATTTCCAAAATTAGTTATCTTAGTGATTTAGTGTTTGTCAAATTTAAGGATATTTTAAATGACTTGCCCATGAAATTATTTTCAAAGGTTTTTCTGGTCATGACGGCCTTGCGTTTTAATTGACTTGACCCATGAAATTATTTTCAAAGGTTTCTCTGGTCATGGTAGACCTTCAAAATTTTTTTGGGATTTAATCCAATATGCTAATTTCCATGATTATTTTAAAGAAATAATGTGAAATAACTTGAAAAATATGGATCTCTGTATAGAAATCTCATTTGACTTTGGAAAAATTGAAAAATGTTTCCCTTGGTAGAGCCTACAACATGCCAAAATTTCAAGCCAAGGTAACGTGTAAATATGCATGTAGAATCAAATAATTTTAATTAGTGTTTAATTAATTAAAAATATTTTATGCGTCAAATGGACTTGAACTTTATTCCACATTATTCTCCTCCATCCACGATAGAGAGTATTTTTATTTTATTTTTGTGATTTTTCTACACAAAATTATGTATTTTTGAAGTTTTGGGGATTAAATAAATAAGAAAAGGCCCCAATTTTCCTACTTATCCATGTCAACCTCGTACGGGTCAAACAGCCCACGTGGCGCTGTGGGATTGGCGCCGCCAGCCAGCTCATTCCCGCTCATGTCGGACCGCAGTCTGTTCGACGCGATTAGGACCACTTGATCAATACACGCTCGATCTAACGGTCACGGGTCATCATCCCAAATGAACTGGACCCAAAAACCGTCTATTTTAAAACGCTAATATCTCACTCGATTCTTAACAAAATTGAGTGAAATGTTTTTTTTTAAAATGCTCGTATTGACTAGTAGAACACATCCATACGGTTGTTAAACCCTTAGATTGACTTTATATTCATGAATAATTAAAAGAAGCTCGGTTTAGAGTTAACTTTGAATACCTTGGTCTAAGAGGGGTAGCTTCGATTGGATGCTTGTAGAAGCTTTATGTGGGTGCCAGAAATCTAGGGATGGTGCCTCTGTTTGTGGTGAAATGCCTAGACCCAAATTCGATCAAGGCCGATTTGGGGGTTTGGTCGAAGTCCACCTTAGGGTGGTCGGCTGATGGGGCTTTTATGGGGGATCTTCTTCTCCTGATGTTGGGATGGTGTGGGTGCAATTAATTTTAATTTGGTGGAGGTTTGGAGGATGTCCTGTTTCGGCCTTGAAATTGAGCTCCAAAATTGAACTCAAGTAATGGATTTGAGTGGCTAAGGAAGGTTTAGTTAAGCTCAAGAGGTCTCTAGGAAGCTCTTGAAGAAGTTCTACAGAGTCTCCCCAAAGAATTTCAAGCTCTCTCTTTTGACATGGAGGGGGAGTTTAAATAAAATGACCTAGGCTGGCTGCCAGGGACAATTGAGGGGTGCATTTGGTTGCTTATGTGGAGGGCAGAGAAGCTCCAATGAGCAGCTGGGCTGATTTGGCCTTTAGGTTTGAATTGGGTGAAAATCCCTTGTCTTGGCCATGGTTTTGGCCATTTTCCAGCCACCAAGATGGCTGGCCGGCCAGACATTGGTCACCTCTTGGCTCAGGGAAGTTAGGGGGTGGCTAATGATGATTATCTCCCAAGGGTAAGTGATGATGTTGGAGATATTCCAAGTTAGATCCAAAAATGGGTAAAATCCCTTAATTTAGGGATCAATTAGTCCATAGATTGTCATGGTGATCTTAGGAGGGTTTAGCCTGGTCTTTAGGGAGGTTTTTGTGGCTGTGAAATCATTACTTTGATGGCTTAGACATGGTCAAGTCAATTTTTGGTGAAAGGGTCCAAGTGAGTGTAAATGATCAAAGCTTAAGTTTGGGCTAGGCTAGCCATGTCAATTGGCCTAATTAATTGTTTAATTTTGTGTATATATCATAAGGAACAACTTTGGTGAAGGATGTATGTGGTTTTGAACTCAATTGAAGGGTCAATTTGAGGGAATTTTTAACTTTAATCAATTTGGTCATGTTGGGCTAGGCTTGGGTCTAGCTTGGGTTAGCCTTGGGCTAAGTCCAAATTGATTGTTGTAGATGGTCAATAGGGACCTCATGAAGAGTTTTCAACATGAATTGGATGCCAATTTGGAGGTTAAGGCAATCAATTGGGTGAAATTTGGGGGACTTAGCCAATTTGAGGCTAAATTTAAGAATTTTGGATTTAGGCCAAAATCAAATGGATTTGAGGCTTCACCAAGGTCAATTGATGGTTGATTTTGATGTATAGGAATGTAATAAAGATTTTGAAACATTAATTGAGGCCAATTGACTAGGCTATGGGTTCAATTTGGTGAGATTAGGTCATATGGTCAAAATTGGGGTTTTGACCCAAATCAAAATTGGGCTCAAATCATGGAACAATTGAGCTTATATTTGGTTTAGTTTGGTCATATAAAAAGTGAATTTGAGTTTGTGATTGGAATTAGGGTCAACTGAGATCAAATATTTAGTTGGATTTAGGGAAATTTGGGTCTTTAAAGGGCAATTTGGGGATTTTGGTTAAAGATGGTCAATTTGGCCAAATTGGATCATGTGGTAGTTGAAATAAATGAACTTGGGAATATTTGGGATATATTGGGATTTTCTGGGAAATTTTGGAATGTTTGGGATTTAGGGCTATGGAGGGGTATTTTGGTAATTTGGGGGTGTTTTAGGGGTAAAAGGCCAAGATGGGTATTTTGGTAGAGTTGAGGTACCAACCATCACTAATAAGCCATGGACCAATGGAAACCCCATTCTGGTCCCTCTACATATTTTGGTAGTTTTGAGGTACCAAGCATCACCAATAAGCCATGGACCAATGAGAACCCCATTTTGGGTCCTCTACATAGTGACCAATCATCACCAAAAAGCCATGGAACAATGGAAACCCCATTTTGGGTCCTCTACATAGTGGTTTTGAGGTACCAATCATCACCAATAAGCCATGAAGCAATGGAAACCCTATTTTGGGCCCTCTATGTAGTGGTTCTAGCCAAATCATAGCCCTAGGGCTAGTAGGTTTAGGGGACCATCTACATGAGTATCCCAAAAAGTCAAGGGAGCCAAACCATAGCCCTAGGGCTAGTGGTTTAGGGGACCATCTTATATGAGTACCCAAAAGATCAAGGGATCTAGGCTAGAAATTTGAGTTCAGGGTTGTGAGTGATTGTGAGTGAAGATAAGTGTAGTGAGTCCAAAAGATCAAGGGATCTAGGCTAGAAATTTGAGTTCAGGGTTGTGAGTGATTGTGAGTGTGATGAGTGTAGTGAGTGTAGTGAGTGCCTTAGCTCTAGACCAACACCAAAGGTCAACCCTAAGGTCCAACAATCCTAAGGGTGACTCATCTTGAGTTTCCCCCATAGTGACCTCACCTACTAAGTATTTAGAGGTTGAGAGCAATATGTGGAACTTCAAGTTAAGTGAACCAGACACCTACTAAATGCTAGAGGTTAGGACCAATATGTGGAACTTCAAGTTGAGTGGAGAAGAGTTTGGAATTTCTAAAGTTTTCTAGGAATAGTCAACAAGAAAAGTCCCATGGCTAGACCATAGGCTTCCATGTCTAGTTTTCTAGGAATAGTCAACAGGAAAAGTCCTATGGCTAGACCATAGGCTATTAAAGAGGAAAAACTAAACCTCAACCAAAAATGAGATCAGCAGGAAATATCTTCATAATCAAGGTTGATGGTTGGCCTAGTCCAACAACGATTAAGTTGATTCTTCCACGTCCATGTCCCCGACCTTGATCTCAGGTGCGCGAGCTAAAAGAACCTCCACCAACTTGTTGTAAAGGAGCGATGGAAGATCGCTGAAGCGGAGTTTAATGGCCTCCTCTTTGTGCTTTTTCTAAATTTTCACTTTAATTGTGATAATTTCACGAGAGAAGAAAATTTTCTTTGGAGGCGTGTAGTAGGCAGCATCTTCATGAATAACCGCTTCATGTACTGAAAAAGGCTGTAAATCTTCCTTGATTCAATGCTCTTATCCCTCTTTGTAATACTTGATGCACTGGTGCAGAGACAATGAAGCCATGTTGTGTTTGTGAATCAACAGCTATCCCAGTAGAGAGTTGAAAGAGGTTTTGGCATCGATGATATGAAATTTAGCGGTTGTTGCTAGTTCTCCAACCTTCATACGCAATGTAATCAATCCATGGGCTCTCTCTCCCTTTTGGTTGAATCCACTTAGCATCATTTTATTGTTTGTAAGCTCCTGAGCTTCAATTTTTAAATAGGCTAATGTCCATAGACTCATCAAGTTGAGAGTGCTCCAGAATCTACTAAAACTCTGGCAATACAAAACTGTCGATGTTAATTGAGATGTAAAGCGGTCAGTTGTAATCGGCGATATCAATCAACAAATCTTCATCTATGAAGGTTACCGCAGGCTATTATTTCAATGAACAAAGTTCATTTAAGGATGTGCTATCCAATTGACCTAGGCAAATCTCTAGGTCAAGCAAAGCTATAACCAGAGACTCTCTCATCTCCTTTGACAGGATCAGAGCGTCATAGATGCTTAATCGGGCCAGCAACTTCCTAAGATGAGCTAGCACGTTATAATCCACTTTGTGTGATCCCCCAATTTTCTCTTGGTTGTGTGGTTCTTCCACTAGTGGAGGTGGAGGTTGCTCTTCTCAAGTTACTATTTGTTTTCCTTTATCTGGTGGAGCCATTTTTGGGGGTAACACTCTCCCGCTCCATAATTTTGTTTATGTAATTTCTTCTTCTTTTGACATCATTGTTGAATCTTTCAGGTGTTTCCTCTTTATTAGAAAGATCTAAATTGATGGAAAGCAGTGCACCATTGTGCTCGAGGATTAGTTACTCATTTTCAGTGTTGTTGTGGCTGGTATTATCGATGTCTTCTCAATCTTATTAATGAGTTCTTTAGAATCAAGTACGATTTGAGGATCATTTTGGGAATTAAGATTGAAGTTAGATCGGTCATAATCGATTACGTCATCACTAGAAATAGTTAAAACGTTGTCGAAATCACAATCACTATATTCATAAGACCCTAAAGGGGAAAAAAGATAATCATACAAAGTTAGGGGTTCGAGGATTTTCTTCCCCAAATTCGAGACAACTAATCTAGTAGAGGTAGCCCTTATCCTACCACCCATGCTGTTGATCTTCACAGTGGTGTTCTTCTTTTTCTTTGTCTTTGATGATGACGAATCTCCTGACAAAATCTTCATCTCAGGTTTGGCAAGCTGAAGACTCTAAACTTAGGCTTGTTTTGATGCATTCAGGATTTAATTCAATATTTTCTTAGATAATTTGCTCCAAACTTCATTCCATCTGTCTTTTTTAGTATATGCAAAAGATTGTTTCGATGAATCCTATATTTGGTTTAGGACCCACTTGAGCTCATCCCAAGTCATACTCCATCCATCTTCTCTAGTATATGGATCAATCGGGGAGATTGGTTCAGCCGAAATCATATTTATGGAACCTTTTTTAAGTTCTTTTAAATATTCTTTTAGGATCTTTATATTCCCTTCTTTAATGTTCTTCTCGAGCCAATCTTTAAAGATGAAACATTCTTCTATAGTGTGCCCAAGCAACCTATTTTATGAGCAATAATTTGGTTGATCCTTCTTGTCAACCTCTTTGGGTTTCTTTAGATCTGGTAGTCTGAACCCAGGCTTCTTCATCAAACTTCTAAAAATTTTGGATACAGCTTCATCTTTGAAACAATACACCATTTTTTGTCGTTTTGCTAGAGATATTCTCTTATTCCCTGTTCGAGGTGATCCTTCTTAAGGTGGTCGCTGGTTAAACTGGCTACACTGTTTCTGAGCATGCTGTGATGAAGATTGACAAGGATTTTATGGATATATCTTCATTGGTTGCTTTCCTTTATCGACAGTCGTTACTGTTCCTGACTTCTTTTTAAACACTCTAGTTGTCTTGGACTTCTCGTGTGAATCCATATGTTTGATTTCTACTTGAAGACTGTTGGATTTACTGAGTAGCTTCTTGAAGGATTTGATGGTGAGTCCCTTGAGCATGAAAGCTACTGGCCCATGAATGCTTTTAAGTAAGCTATCAATCACGCGATGTTACTGTAGCTAAGGTTCACATTTCATGTTAGGGTTTCTCCACCTCAAAATGTAATCCATCAAAGTATCGTTTGGCTTTTGTTTTTCCATCACGAGCTCTTTTATAGAGACGTGGTGTTGCACTCCGATAAATCTTTTCCAAATAATTGTTCCAGCTTAGAAAATGTCTTAACTAATCCATTGGGTAAATCAACATACCAATCAAAATCAATCCCTGACAGGCTACTGACAAACTGCTGGAAGACTAAAACTTCACTATTTCTTGTGTTAGTACAACTGGCTCGAAAATGTGCTATATGCTGTCTGGGATTTCCAGTCCCATCAAATGTCTTAAAGATTGAGGACACAAAACCCTTAGGAAAGGTACGACATCAAATTCTTCCGGGTAAGGTCTATCCTTCAAAATCAACGCACCACCCTTAGATTAAGTTAAGGCTTCCCGAACTTGCTCGACCATTTGCTTAAATTCCTTCTCCAACATGGCGCTCAATGGATAATCCTTCTTTGGTTGCTCATCTCTATTTGTTGAGGTAAATTCTCTTCTTTCGTTTGTGATGTGTATGATTTCTAGTTGGTTGATCTCTAGAGAGGCTAGTTGCGGTGCTTGTGATTTCCCTTGAATGGTGGCCATGGCAGTCATAGCCACAACCATCTCTTCTATCATTTTCTCCAGTTAGATGACTTGCTCATTCCTTAGGAGGATAGCCCTACGCTACTCATCTACGGTGTTCTCTTTGACGAGAGGTTGAGCCTTGCCACAGATGTAGCGGCTCTGGTTTCAATGACATGGATATCCATGAAATCTTCTTCAAGGTATTCATTATAATCAAAGTCTTCATCATCATCAATGGAGACTCCATGTTTTCGAGCCAACTCAAAAATCTCGACCCTGAGCTTTTCAAAATTTTCTACTATTATTGATTCTTGAATTGCCTTAAGATTTGGAGGACCCTGCTGGACTTCCTCCTCTTGTTCTTCCATTTCGCTGGCAAGTACTGCAACAATGTCAGATACTTTAGACCCTGGCTTCATTCCATGATCTTGCCTTGAGATCTCACCGAACTGTACCGGTACAACAACCTTGGGTACCCACATTTTCTTCTTTAACGATGATGTCTTAGGATTGAGTGTCCTAGCAGAAACATTGGTATCTCGGGGAAAAGTATGCTCCCCATGGTGCAGACCGACTACAGTACTCGGTAATCTCTTCATCTTTTCCTTTGGAATTTTAGGAATGTCTTTATAATGGGTGATCGGTAGGATTCTCGGAACCAGTCTTGACTTAACCAGTTGACAGCCTGTGGTCCTAGTAGCGGTAGAAGCTATGGAGACAATAGCAGTGTCGAATCTACTTCCTAAGCGGAAACAGACGGGAATACGGGCATGCAAATCTTCAGTTGACTTCTGAGATTGTCTGGCAGATTTGACGTCCCTTAAATTTTCTTTCATCATACAAGGGGAAATTGCATGCCCCACTCGTTTAAGTAACTCATTAACTGAGCAGCCCTCTTTGGCAGCTAGTCTCTGAAAAACTGAACTGACTCTGGCGATAAGAGTAGGTTTCTTTTTCTCCACACCCTATCCATGAAGTGTCAGTAACATGGTGGTGAATTTCTGGATACTCTCGTATCCATCAGTATCCATTAAGGATGGAATCTACTTCCCTCCAGAATTGGATATGTTTCCAGTAATCTTGATTCATCTTGGTGAGGATCTTCCTTAACGGATATCTCCTCAAGAGCCTAGACTTTAATGGCCCTCCGAACTCTTCTGTTGTGGTTTCTCCTTTGAGTTCAGGTTAGTGGTGCAGTTATTGAACTCGATCCGATTTCAAATACTGATGGTGGGACTGTTAATCCCTTAGTAGGATCTTCAATGATCATTACTTCTTTCCTCTTAGTAGCAGCGGGGACAATAGGCTTGGCAGGTGCCACAGTGGCAACAGTAGTCTTGGCCTTCTTATAAGAAGGGCAGTCTTGAAGATAATTCAGGTTAAACACAACAAACAGCTCCTAAATTTTTGGAGCGGAGACCTTCATTATGATGAACGGGGCCATCCTAAGGAGAACCTCGAGGTCTTCAAATCCGGCTCCAAACTAATGATAGGAGCGACATTGTGGGCTTCATGGATTGTCGGCATGTTGCAAGAAAAAGTCAACGTTGGGTTAGCCATTGGAGTAGCTTTAAAACAGAAAGCTCTGAGGTTAGTGACCCGACTTTTTGTTGCGATAGATTGTATAAAATTTTAGTAAATATAATCAATTAATATTCAGATTCTATGCAAGTATATGCATTGTTATCATGTAATAATGAACTTTCTATTTAAGCCCCAAATATTGATCCTACGGGGATGGTTTAAATTGGAAATGAAAAATTTGCTAGGAAATTCACAGAAAGTCAATTAAAATCACTGTCACTAATTTCAATTGTTGAGATGTAATCAAAATTAAATTTCTAAACTATTATCAAATCAAATATGCAAAATTTAAAATAGTAAATACTAACCTATTAACTATGTTTATGTAATAGAGATTCTTATATGAAAAAGCATCATTCCCACTACAATGAGTCTATGACAAATTGAGATGAGATAAATGTTCATAATATGTATTGTGCCAAATTGAAGTAATTTTTATTCTCTACCTTGATACAGTGCATAGAAAATCATTGGCTAATCTCAGTATTTAGTCCCTAAATTCGTCGCTAGGCGAGGAGGATACCGACTCCCACTTCAGAGCTCCCACTTCCCTTCACCTGAAGGCTAGCTCTCACTGTAGTTTTTAAACACTAAGACTGAATTAAAGATTTTAGTCTGTCACCCTAAAGGTTCTCCAATTCTACACCCAACAAAGAATATTTCCCTATTTATCTGCACTTAATTCCATAAATGATGTTCTCATTCATGGAACCAAATGTGATCCTTACTCTATTGTAGAACTCATACTCCATTTCTCGGATCATATGTTTTACAACACATTTTAATAATTCAATTGGCCAGATAGTGAATAAAGTTTGGAGTTGAAAAATCATCACAATTTATTTTACAATTTAATATTAGTGCATTCATATTATCTCTTCATTTCATCATATCTCAGAGTAGGGAGAAAGATAGAAGGAACTACTCAGACTTCATGAGAAAGAAATAACAAAACACAAATTTCATATATAAAAGAAGGTTCATACAACACTGATAAACAAACAATACTTATCTGTAAACTCTTTCTCAAAACAAACCTTTGTAACCTTTCCATAGAAATGCAGGAAGACGATATCTCTTACTTCTCTCCTTCTCCAACTCTCTTATAGAGCCCAAGGTTGGTTCTCCAAGAGGTGCCTCCAAAAACTCTTCAAAAAATCATCCAAATGCATCGAACCTTCTCGAAACGAGGTGTGCACAACCTTTGGTGCCATCAGCATTGGTCTGGCGCCATCTACGCTAAGTAAAAAATCTCTATGTTAATTGGTTCTGCGCCGCCAACGATGCCCTCGGCGCTGCCGGCGTTGATCATTTCTTCAAAAAGCGTCATTTTGAATCCAAATTTCATATTTTTTGCTTTCTTTTTGCTTTAAGCTCTAAAAATCAACAAATTGCAATAAAACATCAAAATACCTTCCATTAAAGTGCAATATCATCAAAAATAGGTATAAAATATGGGTCTAAAAATGTATATATTTTGGGTATATCAAAATCCCTCAAACTTACATGTACTTTGTCCTTAAGTACTCATTTACTACATAAAAAATATGACTTATGATAAAGACATTAACCGTTAGACTTCCATATTTTAGTTTTCCAAATATAATAGTATAACTTAAGAAAAATTCAAAATAACTCCAGTTAATACTAAAGGTGTAAAGACATTCAATAATTAAGTCTAAGGTTTGTGATCATCTATTTCTTTTAAGAAAAATTACAATTTGTTATATTAAAGTCACTTAGCAAATTCATATGAAAAAGAACTTCATAAAACTTTAATAATAATTAAGTTAACATTCAAATAAAAAGTTTAGAAAATGTGTCCAAGTCTTTTTCTTTAAGTTGATTCAAGTGAAGCCAATTTTTAATTAGGCATCTCCTCACATATTTTCTTTTTTTTCTTTTTCTTTTTTTCTTTTTCTTTTCTTTTTCTTTTTTTTCTTTTTCTGAGGATTACTATATCTGGATAGCCTTTAATGATTTTGAACTTTACTATTCTATTCTTAAAGTTAAAAACTTTTTACATTTCTTCACTTAACAAATTTATAACTTAAAGATTTTATATAATTTAATTATTTTCTTATTCATGAATCTTTTAAGATTTTTATTACTTTAAAATACAATTTATTTACTTAAAATAGAAAAACATAGTCTTATTCTCTTTTATCAAATATTCTATCCCCTAAAATTAACCTTTGTTATTGAAAATTTTTACTTAAATTTACTATATTTAGAAACATAAATATAGTTTTCCAAAGTTAACTCTTAATACCGAAGGTCATGTTAAATTTAAAATTTTAAAATTACAATTAAGTGATGATAAATAAAATTAAGTTCTTTTCTAATAATGATATTTCTTCTCACCCCCCCCNAAACTTAAATTTTTAAAAGATTTTTACATGAAGAAATTTAAAAATGAAGGGTAAAAGAAAGCATTAAATACATGAAAAAAATTTATACCTTTTGAAGATTCTGATTTTTTAACATAAATTTTGAAATGCTGCATGTGCTAATATGAAAACTACATGGCTAAAAACATTAAATTGCACATAATACATATAAAATTTGCTGAGAAAGAGCTAATCAATATACATAACAAAGTACTGAAAATAACAACAGAACTAAACTAAATTCTAAAAATGAAAACAGTTTACATTACAGTTTAACATAACATAACAAACTAAACTAAATTCTAAAAATGAAAATAGTTTTCCACATTACAGTTTAACATAACATAACAAAAAACCCAACAACATCACAACACAAATAATACAATCACACAATACAAACATAAACAAACAAACAAAATAAATCACCCGTCATCATCTTCCTCATCATCGACATCTAACTTTTGCTGCTAATATGGAGTATAAGTAGGGAGAATAGGGAACTGAATTGTATGGTCACCCCTCAGATATCTCACTAAAGCGTCATCATAAGCAGCATCATATTCAAATTTTTGGCAAATCAGATCATCAGTGTGAGCATTTCTGGCCTCTATATTCTGCATCCTATGATTTATCCTCAAAATATCTCCATGTTGAATCATCATCTGGTCCAACAACTCAGTAAAATAATAGAAGTTTTTCCATTGCCGAGCAATAATATATTGTTCAACTTCTCCTCCCGGTATTTTAAAACCTCGGTCCTGAATTACTTTTTTACTTTCTTGCAAACCATGAAATCAAACACTGGCTCTGAAGCTAACAAATCTCTGCTAGTCATATTCTATATTCCTTTTGCTCAATCTAGGTGCCATAGGAACCTAGAAAACTTCGAAAAATCCAAATAAATTCTAAAATTCCAAAAATCAAAATGTAAAACATTTTAAACTTCAAATCACTATATAAGAGTTTATCACCAAAGGATTTTCTCAAAAAATTTTCATATTTTTGGATCCATGCAATGTAAGATAAATCCTTGGTGAAAATAAAAAATTTTTGGTTTAAAGTGTAGCACTTACCTAGAGAAGATGAAATCTGAAGTTTTTTAGGCTCAAAATCGCCTCAAATCCGACTAAAATCAAGCCTTAGCTGCCCAAACCGAAGGTTGAAGATGACTTACTCGTAAAAATGGTGGCGATAGTAAAAATTGCAAAATTTTAGCGGTTAAAATGTGCTGTCAGGTCGAGGGCGTCGTCGGCGCCGATTCCAGTGCCGTCGGCGCTGAAGCCCGAAATTCACTATTTTGATTTCTCAAAATTTCAATTTCCTTTTAATTTTCTCCAAAGTTTTTAGTATCTTTAAACACAAATTTTTATCTAAATTCATAAATACACATTTCACAAACAACCATGTTCAATAACAAGCTGTCTTTTATATACGAAAATACACTTTTTACAAACACTTTTCACAAATTCATACCTATTAAACAAACTAATAATAAATCAGCGTTAAAATCAAGCCACAACACTAAAGACTGACACAAAACTATACACACAATAAAAGTTGAGAATTCTAAAGCAAAATAAACCAAACCAAATTAAATTAAATCTACAGAATTACACTAAATATATATAATGTTCTTAAATAGATAGAGAATTTAAAGTCTTCAATTATTATGCCACTTCTTTAGTGCTTTTTGCTCCTCTGATATCTCCCATAGATTGGTAATGAGCATATAAGTTGTAGAAGGATGGGTACAGGATTTAATCTGTCAAATTTTCTTCGATCCACCTATTTTCTTTAAACATCCAAACTAATCTTGCTTCAAAAGTTTTAGTGTGATCAAAATTTTATTTCATTCTCAAATCTAGGTGATCAGAAAGGTATTTAAGATCTCCTATTGGATTCATAATACCCTGAAGTTCCTTTTCAATTTTCTTCAATTTCTTTTCTAAAGCTAGTGAACTTCCAACTGTTGTTGGTATTAATGGAGTTGAAGCATGTGAAGATTGATCCATAATGGCTTCTAATAGTTCATTTCCATTTCCACAATAATTCTCATCTATAGGATTCATGGGCTTCCAAGTTAGTAAAGTCTTTTCCCAACTTTCATATAAAACTTGGGCTTGACTGCAAATAAAAAAGATGGTAGATGGATGCCCAAGTCCATAAATTGGTCCATTAGTAAGAATACCCATATATCAATGGGTTTTTCCATTTGAATGCAGTAATTTAAAATAGCACATTCTTTCGTGACTCTACTAAATTTCATAGTAGGGAGTAATTTTGCAGCAATAAAGAAATTCCATTACTTCAAAATTGGATTAAGAAATGAAGTGGGGAAACTAACATATCCTTCATCTCTTATCTCCTACATATCACTTTCATTCTTCAGAAGATTATACACGTCTTGCAAAAAATCTTGTGTAGGAATGAAATTTGTATAATGACAGATTGGAATGTTGTCTATCATATACAATTCATTAATCCTTGTAAGAGTAAATGGTTTAGCCTTACCTCATACGAAGACAACACCTTGAGTAATTTCATATAAGTTTGCATAAAACTCTTTCACCACAAGTACGACAACCGCAGATGTAGTGTAACACAAAACTTCCCAACTCCTTTGCAGAATGATTTTATCAATCGAACGAGTAGGATTGACCACTCCATGATTAACAAATCCTCTTTCCTTAATCAATCTCCTCTTTGTAATAACTTTATCGTATAATCACTACACATCAAAACTAATAAACTTTCTTTTATTGAAAACTCCATACTTCAAAGTATTTCTAGAATTGGAAGCAAGGGAATTCGAAAATAGGAAGTTACTAGGCGTCCAAGGATGTTTCTAGGCCCTTTTAAACTCATCCTGACGGTTATTACGAAGTGAAATCACGCCAAAATCCACCAAAAGTCGTCTAAAACCGTCCAACAGCACTCGACGCCATCAGCGTTCCTAATTGGCGTTGTCCGTTATCTAGGGCGTCGTCAGCGCCCATTCTGGTGACATCGGCGCTAGTGGCCAAAATTGAGATTTTCATTTTTTTATTCAATTCAATTCCAAATTTTCCTATAATACCAATATTTGAATTAATTTATAATAAATGCAATTGTGTAGGAGTATTATCTACTAATATATAAGACACTTAATAAACAAAATAGTAATACATAACAATATAAGTATGGGTTGCCTCCCACAAAGCGCTTAGTTTAACGTTGTCAACCCGACATACCATTTTTTTAGTTGGGTTGACTTAACATTAAAAATTATTTAAATTGAGGTATGTAGTGTTTCAAACGATGCCCATTAACTTTAAATATCTTTCTAGTGTTAGGATCTTTAATAACAACAGTTCCATAATGATAGACTTTAATCACATTAAATGATCCTAACCAACTGGATTTTAGTTTTTCTGGAAATAACTCAATCTTGTATTATATAATAGAAATTTTTGTCCAAGATCAAATTTCTTCTTAACAATCTTCTGATCATGTCATATTTTCATTTTCTCTTTATAGATTTTCACATTATCATATGCTTCATTTTTAATCTCCTCAAGTTCATTGAGTTGCAAAAACCTTTTCTCACTAGCATCATTTAAATTAAAATTAAATTAGTTAATGTCACAAAATGCTTTATGTTCCAATTCTACTAGTAAGTGACGTGTTTTTCCAAAAATCAATCTATATGGGGACATTCCTATAAGAGTTTTATAAGCAGTTATGTATGCCCATAATGCAGTATTTAGTCTAGCAGACCAATCCAATTTATAAGGATTTACAGCTTTTTCTAAAATATGTTTAATTTCACGATTCGATATTTCTGCTAGACCACTAGTTTGAGGATGATAAGCAGTAGAGAATCAATGTATTATATCATATTTCTTGATTAATTTTTTTATTCTCTTATTCCTAAAATGAGATCTTTTATCAGTAATGATTACTCTCAGCATTCCATATTTTGTAAAAATATTTTCAATTAAAAATTTAGAAACACTCCAAGCGTCACATCTATGCACAATAATAGCTTCAATCCACTTAGACATATAATCAATAGCAAGTAATATATATAAATTTCCAAGGCATAAATGGTACCATAAAGTCTAATCCCCAAACATAAAAAATTTCAACTTTTAATGTGTAATTTAAAAGCATTTTGTCTCTTCTGGAAATATTTCCTACTCGTTGACATCTATTGCATGTGTTAATATATTCATTAACATCTCTAAAAATAGTAGGCCAATAAAATCCATCTTGCAAAATTTTATATTTAGTTCTATTTATTCCAAAATGTCCTCCAAATTCATAATCATGACATCTTTCAATTATCTGTTGAGTTTCTCTATAAGGCACACATCTCTAATAATTAAATTTTTACATTGTTTATATAAATATGGGTCATCCCAAAAATAGTCTTTCAAATCATAGATACATTTCGTTAATTATGGACTCTTGATATCAGGTGGCAGAATGTTACTTACAATATAGTGTACTATATCAGCATAACACGGTACATCCATTTCATCAATACTATATGAATGTTCATCAGGGAAATTTTCTAAAATTTTGTTTGCAAAATTAGTTAATATTTCTATTTCTATTCTAGACAAATGATCAGCTATTTGCTTATCATTTTCTTTTCTATCTATCACGGTAAAACCAAACTCTTGCAATAGAAGTATCCATCTAATTAATCTTGGTTTAACATCTTTCTTTTGCATCAAGTATTTAATAGTAGAATTATGTGTCTACACTATACATTTAGTTCCAATTAAATAAGATCTAAATTTATCAAAGGCATAAACAATAGCTAATAACTCTCTTTCAGTAGTAGTATAATTAATTTGAGCATTATTTAGAGTTTTACTAACATAATATATAACTTTAAAAACTTTGTCGTGTCTTTGTCCTAATACAACCCCAATAGCATAATCACTAACATCACACATTATTTCAAATGGTCTCTCCCACTCAGGTGGTACTATTATAGGTGCAGTGATTAATTTTTTTTAGTAATTCAAATGCTGTTATGCATCCCTCTTCTTCGTTATTTTTTTAAAAAATTTTATGTAGCGCCTGTAAAAACTAGTATGTCCAAGAAAACTTCTCACCCCTTTAACATTATTAGGAGGTAGTAATTTTTCTATAACTTAGATTTTTGTAGGATCTACTTCCATGCCTTTTTCAAAAATTTTATGCCCAAGCACAATACCTCCTGCAACCATAAATTGACATTTTTCTCAATTTAAGACTAGGTTGATTTTTTCACATAACTCCATAACTTTTTTTAAATTATTAAGACAACTCAAATGAAGTCCCAAATACAGAAAAAACATCCATAAAAACTTCCATTACATGCTCTATAAAATTGATAAAAATTGACATCATGCATCTTTGAAATGTTGCAGGTGCATTGCATAGTCCAAAAGGCATTCTACGAAAAGCAAATCTTCAGTATCAAAAATTTCTTCTTGCTTTAAATTATCTTTGAATTCATTCTTAAACTACTCATTACTTAGATAATCAGCTACTTCCATCATGAAACATTCATTATCTTTTTCTATTGCAAGATATTTCATAGGTTTTGCTATATTAAATTTCACTTCTTCTTCATTAACTCTCATCATTAATTCTCCTTTTTGCACATCTATTATAGCTCTCCCAGTTGCAAGAAATGGTCTCCCTAAAATAATTGGAATATCTTTATCTTCCTCCATATCCATTACTATAAAGTCTACAAGGAAAATAAATTTATCCACTTTTACTAGCACATCTTCTATAACTCCTTTTGTATAAGTTATTGATCGATCAGTTAACTGAAGAGTTACAGTAGTAGGTGAAATTTCTCCCAAATTTAAACATTTAAAGATCGATAAAGGCATAAGATTGATACTCGCTCCTAAATCACATAAAGCTTTTCCGTAAAACTTTTCTAAAATTGCACAAGGTATAGTAAAACTACTAGAATCTTTTAATTTTTTAGGAATTTTTTTCTATACACTCTTCACTAAGTGCAACGGTCTCATGATCTGTAAACTTCCTTTTCTTGTTTAATACAACCTTCATAAATTTAGCATAACTTGACATTTGTTTCATAGCTTCAATAAAAGGAATATTTATCATTAACTTCTTAAGGATTTCTAAAAAATTTATAAATTATTCATCTCTATTCTTTTGTTCAGTCTTTAAGAAAACAGAGGTAATGATTTTTCTACAGGGCTCTGTGTTTATTCATTTTCCTATTGTTCATTTTCCATTTCTTTCTTTTCTTCATCAACTTCAGTTTCTCTTTAGATGCTTGTAGCAACTTCTTTTCTACTTCGTAATTGAACAACTTTAATTTTCTCTTTATTTTGATCTTTTGGATTAACTTCCATAGTACTTGG
The DNA here is from genome assembly GCA_002079205.1 of Phalaenopsis hybrid cultivar. NCBI lineage: Eukaryota > Viridiplantae > Streptophyta > Magnoliopsida > Asparagales > Orchidaceae > Phalaenopsis > Phalaenopsis hybrid cultivar. Next base: position 34,579 of record JXCR01138945.1, on the reverse strand, counting down.
AAGAATTCCAGAAGTTCTATTACTATGTGCAGTAGCAATATGTCCTAATTGATTCTTAATATTTCTAATAGCAGCCCCTTGATTCAGTATTTAATTTCCCATATTCAACATTACTTCTTCCATCGCCAACTTCTTTTCCTTAACTTGTGGGCTAGGGTTGGAGTTAAATCTTAGAGGATAATAAGGTCGAAAATTAAGATTTCCTTGATTGTTCAGATTTCCAGATGGATTCACCGAATTATTATAATTATTTCAACTAAAACTAGGGTGATTTTTCCAACCAGGGTTAAAATAGTTAGGATAGGGATTGTTATTTTGATTATTTATAGCGTTTAAAGTTTCATAAGATGATTTAGTATCAATAATCTATCCTAGTGAATTCTCCTCTAATATTGGGGCTACTTGAGAATAATTCATTCTTATTTGATCAATTTTTTTAAAAATACCAGCAAATTGAGATGCCAAAATAGTCATTACATCAGAATCATGAATACTAGTTACTCTTTTAGGATTTACTCTTTCAGAGGGCCATTGAAAATTATTAGTAGCCATTTCTTCAATTGAAGAATATGCTTCATCAAAAGGTTTTGACATTAATGAACCACCCTTAGCAACATCTATAATAGATCTCAGTGATCCTACTAATCCATTATAAGATGTTTGAATTATTAACGAATCAGGTAAGGCATTATGTGGAAATTTCCTAAGAAGATCCTTAAATCTTTCCCAAGCTTCATATACTGATTCCCCTTCAAATTCATGTAATATCATTTCTAAGCTTAGCGGTTTCGAGGGTAGAAAATATTTAGCCAAGAATTTTTGTGATAGTTCTCCCCAAGTTCTAATAGATCTAGGTGAGAACAAATTTAACTAAGCATTAGCTTTATCCCTTAATGAAAAAAGGAAAAATTCTAAGCCTAACAACATCATTAGACGCTCCGTCATATTTAAATGTAGCACAAATTTCAAGAAAACTAGTAAGATGTAAGTTAAGATCTTCAGTAGGTGATCCTCCAAACTGATTATTTCGTATGATTTGGATAATAGGAGGTTTAAGCTAAAATGAATTAGCAGCAACATCAGGATTTTGAATAGTCAAGTGAAGTTCATCTGCTGTTGCATTCGCATAATCTTTTAAAGGTCTTTGTCGATTTTCATTTATTGGATTATCTAAGTTATTCTACATTTCTTCTAAATTTTAAATTACTCTTTGTTGTTTTCAAATTTTTCTTATAGTACATTCTAATTCTGAATCGTGAGGTACAAAACCTNATATATATATATATATATATATATATATATATATATATTCTTTTCTTTTAAGGATCATTTTTAATCCTCTTTTTCTTTTTCTTTTTTTTTCTTCTTCTCTCTTTTTTTTTAAATGTCAGGATTACTATATCTGGACAGCCTTTAATGATTTTGAAATTCACTATATTCTTCTTAAAGTTAAAAACTTTTTACGTTTCTTCACTTAACAAATTTATATTAACTTAAAGATTTTATAAAGTTTAATTCTTTTCTTTTATACATGAATCTTTTAAGATTTTTAATACTTCAAAAATAAAAATTTCCATTATTAAAAATAGAAAAATATAGTCTTATTCTCTTTTACAAATATCCTTAGCCCCTAGAATTAACATTTATTTTTGAAAATTTTTACTTAAATTTACTATATATTTAGAAACATAAATATAGTTATCCAAAGTTAATCTCTAATAGCAAAGGTCATATTAAATTTAAAATTTTGAAAATATAATTAAGTGACGATAAATAAAATTAAATTCTTTCTCTCTTTCTAAAAATGATTTTTCTTCTTCTCCCCCCCAAACTTAAATTTTTAAAAGATTTTTATATGAAGAGCTTTAAAAATGAAGGGTAAAAGGAAGCATTAAATACATAAAAAAAATTTATACCTGTTGGAGATTCTAGATTTTTTAACAAAATTTTGAAAATACTACAGGTGCTAAAATGAAAACTACAAGGGCTAAAAACATTAAATTGCACATAATACATATAAAATTTGCTGAGAAAGAGCTAATCATAAAACATAACAAAGTGCTGAAAATAACAACATAACTAAATTAAATTCTAAAAATAAAAATAGTTTTCCACATTACAGTTTCACATAGCATAACAACAAAGTTTAAACAACATCACATCACAAAAAATATAATCACACAGTAAAAACACAAACAAATAAACAAAATAGATCACGAGTCGTCATCTTCCTCATCATCGACATCTAACTTCTACTGTCAATATGGAGTATAAGTAGGGTGAATAGGGAATTGAACTGTATGGTCACCCCTCAAGTATCTCACTAATGCGTCATCATAAGCAGCATCATACTCAAAATATCTCTCTGTTGTATCATCATCTGATCCAACAACTCCTTGTTGCTAGGGTCACTTAAAGTAGGCTCACTAGAGTTTCTATAAGTAGAAGGAATATCCCTGGCCAGTCTTCTAGATCTCCAATCAACATGGGACTCATAATTCTTGATGTTGGCAGGCCTAATGGGTCTCTGAGGCTCAATCCTCTCCTAATTAAGTATGAAATCAACTCCTGCCTGCTCATAAAGTGTGTCAATAAGAGCAGGGTGTGTCAATCCACCAGTGGTCTCTCCTAGAGCAATAGATCAAATGTTCATATAAATGATAAAGCCTACATTTATATCCATCACTTGTTGAATACAGTAGTTCAAGATGGCTCTATCCTTGCTCACTTCACTATGATGATTTGTTGGAATCATCCTCCCAGAAAGAAAATAGGGTCAGGCTTTAGATACTACATTTAACATAGAAAGGGGAAAGTTAACTTTAACTCCATTTATTATTTTCCAAGCCCCTTTCTCACTAGTCAGAAAAGAAATAACTTCATCTAAAGTCTGATCTGTAACAGAAAAAGAATGATACTGGCATCTATAAACATCTTCTACAGAATAAAACTCATTTATTTTCTTTCGAGTAAATTCTACCCTTTTTCCACGAACAAATACATAATAATCAAGAACTTCAGGAAGCTTGGCATAAAATTTCATTAGAATCCCAGCTATCGCATCGGCAGTAAAATAACAAAAATTTTCCCACTATTGAGCAATAATCAAACGTTCAACTTCTCCTCTTGGATTTTTAAAACCTCGGTCCTGAATTACTTTTTTATTTTCACAAATGCTATGAAATCGACCACTGTCCTAAAGCTAACAAATCTCTGCTCGTCATATTCTACTTTCCTTTTGCTCGATCTAGCTGTCATAGGAAATCTAGAAAATTTTGAAAAATTTGAATAAATTCTAAAATTCGAAAAATCAAAATGTAAAATATTTTAAACTTCAAATCACTATAGAAGAGTATATCACCAAAGGATTTTCTCAAAAATTTCTCAAAAAATTTTTCATATTTTTGGATCCGTGCAATGTGAGATTAATCCTTGGTGAAAATAAAAAATTTTTAGTTTAAAGTGTAGCTCTTACCTAGACAAAATGAAATCTGAAGTCTTTTAGCCTCTAAATTGCCTCAAATCTGACCACAATCAAGTCCTAGCCGCCTAAACCGAAGGTTGAAGATGACTTAAGCATAAAAAATAGTGGCCACAATAAAAACTGTGAATTTTTAGGGGTTAAAATATGTTGTCGGGTTGAGGGAGCCGTCGGCGCCGATTCCAACACCGTCGGCGCTGAAGGCCCAAAAATTTCATATTTTTATTTTTTTTATTTTTTTTTATTTTCAATTTCCTATCTACTTACTCCAAAATTTTAAGTATTTTAAACACAATTTTTTATCTAACAATAATTCACAAAACAAAATATTTCACTAACACAAATTTTCACAAACAACAACAAACTAACTTTTATATATGAAAGTATACTTTTTACAAACACAATTTTTAATTACAGAATTACAAATATTAAATAAACTAATTATAACTCTGCGTCGAAATCAAGCCACAACACTAAACGCTGTCACAAAAATATACACACAATCAAAGTTCATAATTCTAAAGCAAATTACAAACCAAACCAAATTAAATACACACAATTACACTAAATATATATAATGTTCTAAAATAGATAGAGAATTTAAAGTCTTCAATTATTATGTCACTTCTTCAGTGTTTTCTCCTCCTCTGATATCTCCCATAGATTGGTAATGAACATAAAAGTTGTAGAAGAATCGGCACAGGAATTGATCTGTTGAATTTTCTTTGATTCACCCTTTTTTCTTTAAACAACCGCACTAATTCTACTTCAAAAGTTCCAGTGTGATCAAAATTTTCTTTCATTCTCAAATTTAGGTGATCAAAAAGGTATTTAAGATCACCTTTTGCATTCATAATACTCTGAAGTTCCCTTTAAATTTTCTTCAATTTCTTTTCCAAAGCAAGCGAACTTCCAACTGTTGTGGAATTTTCCTGAGAAGATCTTTAAATCTTTCCCAGGCTTCATATATCGTTTTCTCTTCAAACTGACAAAAAGATGTAATATTACTTCTAAGCTTGGTCTTCATATATTGATTCCCCTTCAAAATGACAAAAAGATGTAATATCATTTCTAAGCTTAACAGTTTTGAGGGTGGAAAATATTTAGCCAAGAATTTTTGTGATAGTTCTCCCCAAGTTCTGATAGATCCATGTGCTAACGAATCTAACCAAGCCTTGGCTTTATCCCTTAATGAAAAGGAAAAATTCTAAGCCTAACAACATCATTAGACACTCCGCCATATTTAAATGTAGCACAAACTTCAGAAAACTAGCAAGATGTAAGTTAGGATCTTCAGTAGGTGATCCTCCAAACTGATTATTTTGTACCATTTAGATAATAGCAGGTTTAAGCTCAAATGAATTAGCAGCAACATCAGGGTTTTGAATAGTCAAGTGAAGTTCATCTACAGTCGAATTCACATAATCTTTTAAAGGTCTTTGTCGATTTTCATTTAATGGATTATCTAAGTTATTTGTCATTTCTTGTAAATTTTTAATTTCTCTTTGTTGCTTTCGAATTTTTCAAATAGTATGTTCTAATATTGAATCGTAAGGTACTAAACCTTCATATCCAATATTTCACATAAACAAATAAAGCAAGCAAAGTAAAACACTCTAATAAAAATATTTCTTTTTAGATTTTTTATTTTTAAAATTTTTTATTTTTTTATTTTTTTAATAGTAATAAATTTTTTATGTTATATATATATTATCTCAAAATTTCCTAATTTATCAAATCTCTTTAATTCAACTGTTACTTCCCCACGCAACGACATGAAAAACTTGATCCGACCTCTTATTGTGATAGATTGTGTAAAATTTAATTAAATATAATCAATTAATATTCAAATTCTGCGCAAGTATACATATTGTTATCAATTAATAATGGACTTTTATTTAAGCCCTCAAATATCGATCATATGGGGAAGGTTTAAATTGGAAATGAAAAATTTGCTAGGAAATTCACAGAAAGTCAATTGAAACCACCATCTCTAATTTCAATTGTTGAGATGTAATCAAAATTAAATTTCTAATCTATTATCAAATCAAATATGCAAAATTTAAAACAATAAATACAAATCTATTAACTATATTTATGTAACGTAGATTCTTATGTGAAAAAACATCTTTTCCACCACAATGAGGCTATGGTAAAACGAGATGAAATACATGTTCATAATATGTATTGTGTCAAATAGAAGAAATTTTAATTCTTTACTCTGATACAGTGCATAGAAACTCATTGGCTAATCTCAGTGTTTAGTCCCTAAATTCGTGGCTAGGCTAGGAAGATACCGGCTCCCACTCCAGAGCTCCCACTTCCCTTCACCTGAAGGCTAGCTCTCACTTCAGTTTTTAAATGCTAAGACTGAATTGAAGATTTTAGTCTGTCACTCTAAATGCTCTACAATTCTACACCCAACAAAGAATATCTTCCTATTTATTTGCACTTAATTCCATAAATCATGTTCTCATTCATGGAATCAAATGTGACCCTTACTCTGTTGTAGAACTCGTACTCCATTTCTCGAATCATATGTTTTACAACACATTTTAACAATTCAATTGGTCATATTGAAAAGTAAATTATGTTTGGAGTTGAAAAATCATCACAATTTATTTTACAATTTAATATTAGCACATTCATATTATCTCTTCATTTCACCATATCTCAGAGTAGGGAGAAACATAGAGGGAACCACTCAGACTTCATGAGAAAGAAATAATAAAACAGAAATTTCATATATAAAAGAAAGTTCAAACAATAATGATAAATACTTAATACTTATCTAAAAACTTTTTCTCAAAGCAAATCCTTCGTAGCTTTCCTTAGAAATGCAGGAAGAATATATCTCTCACTTTTCTCCTTCTCCAACACTCTTACAAAAATTTTCACACTAAATCTCACCACAAAAACTCTAAACTATGAAAGCAAAATCACTAATTGACTCTAATATGGAAGTGAAATGGAATGATGTGCGTGAAAAATGAAAGTAAATGAGTGAAAAAAGTAGAGGAGCACTTTTTCTGATGAAATTTGGCCCCAAATAGAGCCTAAGGTCGGTTCTCCAAGAGGTGCCTCCAAAAACTCTTCAAAAAAATCGTCCAAATACATCGAACCTTCTAGAAACAGGGTATGCATTGCCTTTGGCGTAGTCGATGCTAGTCTGGCGCCATCGACGTTGAGTAAAAAATCTTTGCGTTAATTTGCTGCACTTGGTGCTGCCGGCACTGAGCATTTCTTCAAACACATCATTTTGACTCCAAATTTCATCCTTTTTGCTTTCTTTTTTACTTTAAGCCCTAAAAATCAATAACCTGCAAGACAACATCAAAATAACTTCCGTTAAAGTGTAATATCATCAAAAATATGTATAAAATATAGGTCTAAAATAACATATATTTTTGGTGTATCAGTTAGCTATATGGCCAAAAACCTTGTAATCTTAGTGCTAGCACTGAAAATTAACAAAGGTTGATTTGTAGACTGGGTAAGTCTTAGTTTGTGGGGATTTTAAAATTTTTAGTAAAAAGGTAATTTAAAAGTATAAAATATTAATTAATTTTTAAGTGCATGCGGCACAACACAATTCGATTTAATTTGCAAAATGGCAAATCAAACTTGAAAGGGAGATGTGAAGTGTTTAGGACCCAGCGCGGGACCCATTTAGCAACACACAATGCCCAGGTAGAACTAGCCCACCAACACACCTATTAGGGGTCCGACCCCACATGAAGATTTAAAGAGTCCTTAATGGCCGCCTGAACCACTCTGTTCAAAGGTGATTGAACAGACAATCCTGAAGTCCAAAAAGTTGGTCGTACTTTCCCTAGACATAAATTGGTTAAGTATGTCAATATAAAAAGAGTAATTTAGTCCAAGAGGGATATGGACACATTACCAATGTGTGAAGATAATATTTCCTCATTTAAATGGAGAAAGAAGCTAGTCGCCAGAAGCTATCGACACTATTTTGGTTGGAGGAGTTGCCCGTTAGAAGTTATCGGTCACCGAAATTAAAATCTCGTTGCCCACTTTGGAAGGACATTTTAATTTACATATATATGTATAGTTTATAAAAATATGAAATCAAATTGACCTCATATTTTTCATAGTTTAAATGAAAGAGCATTATACCTCAAACTCTGTATCCATCCCGAAGGATAAACACTAGATTTAAGGATGAGGCTTAATTAAATAAATTAAGAAATATATGATGTCTGTTTGTTCTGTAAAACCATTTTATTTACCGATAATTTCCACTATTTAATATGAACAAATTATATAAGGTTTATATTAAGTTGGGTTCGGGCAAGCCCCTATAGTTAATTACATCTTAGATGACTGAAGTTACCTAAGAAAACTCTCAATAAAAATCAGGAAATACTATCTTCAATGAGTTCAAAAAGATAGGAATTTTCAACAAAATCTTACAAAGAGGTGTGAAATGGGAAAGACTCAAATTTGGAACGTTTTATTATAAAATCCAAACAAGGAAGAACTAGGGGATGTCATAGATCCGGAAGAGAACCTCGGTGACTTCCCAGTCTATGCTATTATTTGGCTTCAATTTTGAGGAGAAATGTTTAAATGTTTCATCCTGTAAATTTTATTTGTTTAGGGCTTACATTCATGTGAAACGATCACATAAATATCCTAGAAGATGTGGGAATTTAGGTCGTGACGGACGACAACCTCAGAATCCTTAGATGAGTTAGGACTTATATTGTACGGTAGAGCTATACAAAGGCCTAAAGATGAGTTGAGGATTTATGTTGCATAAGCAAACAATCTTGAAATTCTATGGCTTGTTGTTTAATTCTAAGGAATGAAATGATTTAGTTGGGGAAGACAAGTTTTGTTATTGAAGATGGCTGTACTGCCCACCATGCTAGCTCCAAGCTCCTTGCCATGACGAGTTTAAGTTTTCTAGGGTGTCAAGTTATGATGTCAAATCAGGTAGCCCTGTGGTTGAAGTTCTTTTAAAAATTTATTCGGGCATGTTAAAGTTGATTAGAGCGACACTGGTTAGGATCCTATGGTTCCCTCATTTCGGTACCACTATTTTGTATTTGATTCACTTAGTCCAAATGAATTTACTAAACTTATGAGTTCCATACTTTCATTTAGACCATGGGAAGTCTCGTTAGCAACTGTAGGGTACCTCCTCCGAGAGATTCTCGATCATCTGATAGAGACATCTTAATTTAGTTGTAGTTGTGGTTTTTGTGATGTATGTGATTAAATTTTGAGTTGTTTTATATTTTGAATGTATTGGAGGTCATTTTTATCTTGGTCGATATTAATTTTGGTTTTGGGTTTTGGTTTCGTGGCTATCCTAATAGTTTTGGTTTTCATGGAGGGTGGCATCGTTGTTTAATATGCAAGTTTTGTAAGCATAAAAATTACAATATGAAATGACAAGAAAGATGATACTAAAAACTATAAAAACCGTACCTGGCGAGTCTTCTCGTTCCACCACCTGAAACTCAAAATACATGTGAGAGCATTTTATATAAAGCGAAAAAGTAAGGTTTTAGTGATCTACCTAACCCTAGGTCATATCTTGGTGGGTCCCTATTAATTTGATTAAGCATGATTTTTGTTAAGCAAAACATATTAAGTTTAGTAGACCTCCGAGGTATCCAACAGATCTAGAGAAAGAAGCAGGTCTATGCTTCCCTCTCACTGCCTGGTGAAAACTCTCGAGCTCTTTTTAAACTTATCATGTTACTTAATAACCCATCCTGTAAATACCTTTAATTCTTAAAGAACATTGATGTTTCAATTATCCCTAAGAGTAGGGTAATTATCACTTATAATTTAATCTGAGAATTATGGAGGTGAAGACCCGTAGAGGAGGCAAATTAGTGTTTTTAATTATGTTCACTTTTCTAATTCTCATTTAATCAAATTTGATTTAGCTTANTGTATATATATATATATATATATATATATATATAAAGTTAAATTTTAAATGATGATGATGATTCATTTTTTTTAAGTCACTTGAACATCAAATACGGGTGTTAAATTAGTGAATTATCAACACCCAAAATCATACACCTAAGCCTAAGATCATTTAATAGACTAGACTTCTGAATTTTAATAATTTAAGGAAATGACAAATTTATCCTTTAATTGAAAGAAGTGAGATTGGTTTCTACCAATCAATCACTTGTTTTTCAATCATCCAAATATGTTAATTAAGATCAAATGTTACCCATTTCACTTTCTTGAGTTAAGCTTAAATATTAATTAAAGCTAAATTTTTAAAATTACACTTTTGCCCCAAAGGCTCTATCACTTCATAATTCATCAAATTTAATTCAAATGACTTTGGAATTTGCATCCCACCTCACTCATGGGTCAATTAAGACATCTGAAAAATGTGATTTTTCATATTTTAAATTAATTTATATTTATTTATATGTAAGAAATAGGATTTTCCAAAGAAAATTCCCTAACTTGACCAAGATAAAGTCTAATCCCTTGAAATTTGTACTGGAGGTAGACTTGAACCAGGGAATCATTAAGACCAAATTTTAAGATTTTTACAATTTTATTTGAATTATTAGAATTATTTTAATTTCTGGAGCACTTACTAATTATAAAATATTTTAAATGTGGAAAAATAAATTTTATATTTTTATTAAATATCTCTAAGATCAAGAAACCTAGAGAAACAAATTTAACATTTTTTTTTGAATTGTTAGGACTATTTTAGTGAATTTGTGTTATCTAGGTTTAAAGAAAGGCTTTAATTGTTCACATAGAAAATCAAGAGAAATATTCCAATTGTTCCTAAGTGCTTAGGAAAAAATTTAGAATATTTCCTTGAATTTTATTATTTTTGTGACTTTTATCATTTTTTGAATTATTTATATATTAAAGAAAGGCTTAAAAATGGAATTTTTATTTTAATTACAAATTTATTTTTAGAAAATTCATCTAATCATAGAGAACTCCAAATACTAATTTTTATAATTTTTTTGAGGTATATTTTAATTGTTAAAAATCATTTTAGTGTTAAAAATGACATTTAACTTAGAAAACCAATTTGTGTTATCCAATGAGCTCCAAATATTTTGAAATTTTTATGTGGAGTTCTATGAACTTCAAATTGTAGTGGAGATTAAAAATCAAGTCATTTAGATATTTATTTTTACTAAATTAGATTTCTTTTTGTTTTAGGGTTTGGTGAAATTTAAGTGTACGCTTAATGATTTAGCCTATAAAATATTTTCTAAAGGGCTCTCTGGCCACAATAAACCTTTCAAAATTTTTGTAGAATTTTCTAAGCAACATGCTAATTATTATGATTTATTTATGCAAATAATAGACATAAACTTGGAAAATATGGATCTCTATTTAGAGATCTCTCACTTTGGAAAAATCAGAGAATGTTCCCTAAGATAGAGGCAATAACATGCCAAAATTTCAAGCCATGGTGAAATGTCTACATGCATAAAGATTTAAATGACTCAAAATAGTGTTTAACTAATTAAAAATAAAACATGCATCACATAAACTTCAAATTATTTCCACACTATTCTCCTCTGTTCATTGAGCAAGAGAGTATTTTTGTTTTATTTTTGTGATTTCTACACCAAGATACAGATTTTTGAAGTTAAGTATAATTTTCTGATTTATTTAATTCTCTATTTATCTATTTAAAAGTGCAGCATTGACTAGATCCTAGGAGGCTCCGAAAGCACGCGTGGTGCACTCTTGTTGGACGCTGCCTTCCACGTAGTCGCTGACTCGGCCTGCACTTTATGAACCGCACTCCCATCCGACGCAATCAGAGCCCTTCATTTGATACACACGCGATCCAATGATTCTGCGTCATCGTCCTCGAATAGAGTGAACCTGTAATAGTCCACACTAAAACCTCAAGACCTCCTCCATTTCTCCATTAAATGACCTCGAGTTCGATTCTACGGACTCGTCTAAGTGTGACAAACATATCCATGAGGTAAACATGCCATTAAATCAACTCTAATTAAATGTAGAATTAAAATAGGCTCGGGAAGAGGGGAAGTTTAATACCTTTGCTCTAAGAAGGGAAGCTTCAATCAGAGGTTCTCGGCACGTTTGTGGAGGCCAAGGAGGCTAAAGATTGAGCCTTTGGTCATGGTGAAAGGTCTAGACCTGAATTTGATTAAGCTTGGATTTGGGTGTTGGTCTTGAGCTATCTTAAAGGCTCTGTATGAGGGCAATTTGGTAGGGTTTTATCTTAGTTCAGTGTGATGATTGTGTGGGTGAGTTTAATTTGGATTTGGTGCATTGTGGAGGTGTGGTGGAGAATGTCATGTCTCCGACAAGGATTTGAGCTCAAAAATTAAGCTATAACAAGGGGAATTAGGGCAATGGAATGGTTGGGTTGCACTGTGGAGGTCTCAAGGAAGCTCAGGGGTTGATTTTAGAGGGTATCTTTAAGAAAATTTCAGCACACCATCCGTAGCCATGGAGGTTAAATTTAATAAAAATGTCTTAAGGTGGCTTTGTGGGCCAATGTATGGGTGCAAAGTTGCCTATGTGGAGGGCAGAGAGGCTCTAAACTTCAAATGGGATGAGGTGGCCTCTAGGTTTGACTTGGGTTTGGATTTTTTTAGGGTGGCTCACTATTTTTGCTCTTTCAGTGACTAGGCTAGCCGGCAAGGCTAGGGGAGGTGGCCAGGAGGTCAGGTGAGCCAGGGGAATTTGTCACAACAATTTATTTGGGCAGGTGTTTAGTTTTGGCAAAAATCCCTTAAACTTAAGAAATTTTGGAAGTAAATCCCTTAATTTGGGGATCCTTTGGTCCATGGCTCATTTGGGTGGTTCTATGGAGTTTCTCTTGTTTAATAAGGTCCAAAATTTGGCTGTAGAAGTCTTGCCTTGACCAATTTGGCTAGATTGGGTCAACTTTTGGTGAAGGGGTCCATGTAGGTCAATTTGGTTAAAGCTTAGGTTTGGGCTAGCTTAGCCATAATCTTGAGCCCAATTTATTGATCAACATTGTGTATATGATTGTAATGAACATTTTTGGTGAAGGATTGAAGTGATTTTAAGTTCAATTGGAAGCTCAATTTGAAGGATTTTGAGATTTTGGTCAATTTCGGCATGTTGGACTAGACTTGGGATTATGTTGAGCTAAGCTTGGAATTTGGCTCAATTTAATGGTCCAAATTATCAAGGAAGATGTTATGAAGATTTTCCATGAAGAAATGGAGTAGAAATTTTGGGGCTAAGACAATTAATTTAGTGGAATTTTGACATGGCCAATTAGGGTAAAATTGGGGATTTTTTGATTTGGGTTGAAATTAAATGAAATTGAGGCTTCACAAAGGCCAATTTAAGGTCAATTTTGACGTTTATGATTGTTATGAAGAGTTTAGGATTCAAATTCAGGTCAATTGAGTAGACTATAGTGTTCAATTTGGGTTTTGATTTAGATCAAAATTGGGCTCAAAGTATGGGTCAATTGAGCTTAGATTTAGTTTAAATTTGTCATATGGATGGTGAGTTTGAGTTTATAATTGAAATTGGAGGAAATTGGGACCAAATTGATGGACATTTGAGGTGAATTTAGGGAAATTGAGCCTTTGAAGGCAATTTAGTGGTTTTGGTAAAAAATGATCAAATTGATTAAATTGGGTCCTGTGATAGTTGAGAAAAATGAAATTAGGAATAATTGGAAGGTTTTGGGAATTTTTGGAATTTTTGAAATTTTTTGCTAAGGAGGAACATTTTGGTAATTTAGCAATTTTTTTTGTGACTTTAGGTAATTTGGATGTTTTGAAAAGAGTTGAAGTAATTTTTGAACAAATTCGGGTATTTAAGATAAATTTAGGGTTTCAAGGGTACTTAGGTAATTTGGGAGAGTTTAGTGGAAAAAGGCCAAGTTGGGTATTTTTGGTAGAATTGGGGAGCTAACCATCATAAATGAGCTACGGACCAATGGAAACCTCATTTGGGTCCTCTATGTACTGGTCTTAGCTAAACCCTAGCCTAGGGCTAGTGGGTTTAGGGGACCATCTACATGAGTCTCCCAAAAAATTAAGGGATCAAAGTCAAGAAATTTTGGGTTTGTATTTATGAGTGATTTTGAGTGAGGTAAGTACTTTAGCTCTAGACCAACACCCAGGGTCAACCCTAAGGTCAAACAGTCTTATGAGAACTCTCCTTGGGCTCCCCCATAATGACCCCACCTACTAAGTGCTAGAGGTTAAGACCACTATGTGGAATTTCAAGTTGAGTAAAGAGGAGGTTGGAAATTTAAATGGTGAGGGTTCCTTTTCTAGTTTTCTAGGAATAGTCAACAGGAAAGTCATATGGCTAGACCTTAGGCTACTAAAGAGGAAAAACTAGACCTCAACCAAAAGTGAGGTCAACAGTTTGCTTTAGTTCTTAAACACTAAGACCAATTTGGAGATTTTAGTTTGTCACCCTAAAATCTCCAATTATACGCCCAACAATGTATATTTCCTTATTTATTTGCACTTCATTCCATGAACGAAATACTCCATAGAATTAAATATGATTCTCACTCTATTAATAGTTCATTTCTCGGATCATACGTTTGACAACATATTTAACATTTCAATTGACTAGATCGAAAAATAAATTTAGAACGGAGTTGAAAAAACCATAACAATTTATTTTATATTTTAAAATTAGCACATTCAAATTATCTCTTCATTTCATCATATCTTAGAGTAGGGAGAAAAAAAAAGAAATCTACTTAGACTTCATAAGAAAGATACAACAAAACATAAATTTTATATATAAAAGAATGTTCATACAATTATAATCAACAAACAACACTTATATGAAACTTTTTCTCAAAGTAAATCCCTTGTAGCCTCTCTTGAACTCTTTCTCTTTTTACAATACTCTTGGTTCTCTCTTAGAAGATGTAAGGAAGAAGAAATCACTCACTTCTCTCCCACTCTAAGAACTCTTAGAAAAGAATTCACACTTAAACTCACCACAAAACTCAAAACTCTCGGAAATAGATGACTAATGGACTCAAAGTGGTTGGGGGGGAGGCGGAAGAGAGAGTTGTCTGATCAATTTTTTGCTCTAAATAGAGCATAATGTAGGTTTTCCAATAGGTGCATTCAAAAACTCTTCAAAAACCGTCCAAATTTGTCGAATATTCTAGAAATCATCTTGCACCGACATTGGCATCGTCAGCGCCCATTTTGGCGTCATCTGCTAGTGGCCCTTGAATTAATTTCATACTTTCTGTTAAATTGTGTCGTTAGCACTGCTCCGGGCACCGTTGGCACAAAGTATTTCTTCAAAAATGCCATTTTGACTCTAAATTCTATCATTTTTCTTCATTTTTGCTTCAAGTCCTAAGAATCAACAACCTGCAATAAAACATGAAAAATATCTTCCTTTAAAGCGTAATATCACTAAAAATGAGTATAAAATATATGTTTAATTATGCATATATTTTTGGTGTATTAGTGGCGCCAAATCAGAAGACGCCGCATGGAGGCTTTGGAGACGCTTAGGTTAACGCGGTGCCTCATAGATAAGTAGATAATTAGACTTTTTATTGAATTAAATAAATCTCAAAACTTCAAAAGTATATAACTTTTCATAGAAAAATCATAAAAACAAAATAAAAAAACTCACTTACTCAGTGAATAGAGGAGAATAATGTAGACTAAAAATAAAAAATTATTTGTTGACTCTTTCATTTTTAATTAATTAAATAGCCTATGTGATATTTTAATTTATTATGATTAAATATTGTTCATCATGGTTTGAGATTAGCACCCCGAAAATTCCAGACAGCATGTAGCACATTTTTGAGCCAATTGTGGAAACACCAGAGGTAATGCAGACTTACTATTCTGACAGTTTGTCAGCAGACTGTTAGGGATAGCATTTGATTGGTATGTCGGGCTCCCTAACAGATCAGTCAAGACATTCACCGAATTAGAAAATTTGTTCATGAAAAGATTTGTTATAGCACATCATCATGTTACTATTAGAGATCTTGTAATGGAAAGGTTTTTAGCGAGACTTTAGTAGACTATATCTTAAGGTGGAGAAACCTAAGCATAAAATGTGAACCTCAACTGTAGGAACAACATGCGATTAAGACTCTGCTCAAAAGAATCAATGGGATAGTAGCCTTCATGCTTAAGGGACTCACCAAAAAATCCTTCGAGAAGCTGCTAAGTAAAGCCAGCAGTCTACAAGAGGAAGTCAAACATATGGATTCCCAAGAAAATTCAAAAAAGTCTAGGACAACTAGAATATACGAGAAGAAGTCTGGAACGATGACAATAGTTGATAAACAAAAATAGCTAATAAAGATTCAGGTAGAACACTCTCATCAGAGTTCTCAGGCATCATCACATCATACACAGTAGCAACCAACAAAATAGTATAGCAGTCTAGCGAACAGTCACACCAAGGAGGACTGTACCGAGCAGAGGGTAGATGGGGTCTGACTCTTTCAGAACAAAAGAAGAGAGTATATTCATGTTCAGAAACTTAATGAAGAAGCCTGAATTCAGATTGCTAGAACGAAAGAAGCCAGGAGAAGTTGATAAGAAAGACTATCCTAATTTCTGCCCCTTCCACCCGATGTTGGGACATACAATAGAGGGATGTTTCATTTTCAAGGATTGGCTTAAAAGGAACTTTAAAGAAAGAAATATAACTATCCTAAAAGAATATTTAACAGAACCTGAAAGATGTTCAATAAATATAATTTCGGCCTAGCCAATCACTTCAATAGATCTGTATTCAAAGAAGAATGGATGGAGCACATTTTGGAGCAAGTCTTCGAAGATGATACTGGAACAGATTCAAACCGCTTCAGCGCAGTCAGTCATTCAGAGTCTATAGCTTGCCTAACCCAAGTTAGAGATTTTGCCAGATAAATTGCTCAAATAGATAAAGAGAAGAACGGTGTCATGAAGACAGATAGCACAGGGGGGTAGGGTAGGGGTTGACTCTATTAGTTGGTTTTCTCGAGTTCGAGAAAGAAAATCCTCAAACCCATGGCCATGTATGATTATCTTTTTGCCCCATCGGGGAATTATGAATATAATGATTATGATTTTTGCTATGTTTAAATTGTTTCTAATGATAATGTAACTAACTTTGGTCAATCTAACTCCGATCTCGATTCCCAAACAGATCCTTGATCCTGATTTTCTATATAGATGCCAAATGCGATGTATGTGATTATATGCTTAAATTTCTTAATAGTGATTCCTACTTTGCAACAAAGCCAAAACTTGATCCAAAGTAAAAGCTAGGTAAAATTTCCATTATGAAGCAAAGAAGAATCAATAATAATAATAATTAATTATGGGATACTATACAAATATACGTATAGTTATCAAGTAATATAGAACTTTTTGATTAAGACCCAAATATTGAACCCAAGAGAAAACTGGCAATAAGCACTTCATAAAATAGGAGAAATTAGATAACAAAATTTTACTTAGAAAAATATTCGTACTTAAACTCAAGATGCTATAATAGGAATGAAAGTTCAATTTTTTTTGTAATTTTTGATAATTTAAATAAAGTAAGCAACTAATTAACTTTACTAAATACTTACAAGATAAAGGCAATATAAATAAAATATTTTTTTCCTTATCAAGAATCATTAATAAGTATAGAACTTCTATTGTGGAAGTATACTAATTGTGTTATGCCAAATAGGAGCAATACTATTCTTTACCCTTACTAGAGATGTTATAAAGTACATTGGCTAATCTATAATTTGAGTAGCCTTGAAGACCGGTTAGGTAGGGAAGATACTAGCTCACTCTAGAGTTCCCTCTTCTCCCTCCACCTGGGGGCTAACATCTCATAACAAAATCCAAAACTATAAATCAAATTGGGGGCTTTAGTTTGTGACTCTAAAGTCCTCTAATTCTACTCCCATGAAAGTTTATTTCTCTCTTTATTTGCACTCAACCACATGAACTACATTCTCATCAATGAAACCAAATGTAATTCTTACCATTTTTTGACTAAGATAATATCATCTCGGATATTTAATATTCTCACAATAGTTATTAACATCTTAATTGGCCAAATCAAGAAGTAAATTAAGTACAAGGTTTCAAATCAACACAACTTATTCCAATGTTGAAGTCTAATACTTCACAAAACTTCCTTTCAATACTTAATCACTTATCATTTTAAGAAAAGGATAAAGAAAACTACTCATAATCCATGGAGAAAATACAACCACACTTGAGTTTAAAGGTAAAAATCACGCACACAAATAAGAAATATAAATTAAAACCAAATGTAGTCACAAAGATAAACACTTATCTCAAATTCTCTCCACCAAACATGTTGAAGTTCCTTTGAATTTTCTCCCTTCACTAACAATACCAATTAAAACTCAAAATAAAAAGAAAAGTGGTCGGAGACAGTGGCAACGGCGACGGCGGCGGTGGTGGTTACTTGGGTGGATGATGGCTATTGGCTGGGATTGGATCGCCTCTCTCTTTGATGATCCAAGTTTTTTTTTTATAAAAGTCCAAAAGGTGCCTTGGTGTCGTTTCAAAATGTGTCTCCATTCAATGAATCTTCTAGAAGTTGCCTCCTTTCAAAAGCCAATTGAATGAATTTTTGTGTTCATGGGCTATCCAAGCGTTGCTTCAAACACCTCTTAAAAAATTCGTCCAAATTCAATTAATCATCAAATAACTACTTCTAGTACTTAAGCGCAGGGTACCTGACACTTAAGCGCAGCTCTTTTTGTATAAGTGACGAGTAAGCGCCAGTCCTGGGTGCTTAGGCCCCTCAGTTCATTTTTGCACCTCCTTCATTTTTGCTCTAAATTTGGCCCTTTTTCACTTCTTTTATCATTTCTCATCCATTTGATTGTACTTAAAAGAAAAACACACATATATCTTTCATTAAAATGTAATATCTCAAAAAATAGGCATAAAAATGTGTATAAAAATTTTATATATTTTAAGTTTATCAATCCTCAAATCGTACTTAAGTCCCATGAATTTATTAATGAGAATGAAGAAGATATCTAAAACACCGATTACGATAGTACCAGGAGTGAACCATTCCTCTAGTACCATGGTACACGACTCGCCATCAGTTTGGATTTCACTGATGAAGAAGCGATGCCAGAAACTTTTCCAATAGCATCGCAAGAAGAAAAAGAGATCATAGAAATAAATCGAAGAAGTGGGAAGGTACTACCCCCAAGGACAGATCCAGTTGATAAAGGAAAACAAATAGTCACTCGAGAAGAGCTACCTCTACCTTAGCCAGTGGAAGAGCCACATAATGAAGTGAGGATTGGAAAATTGTAAAAATTAGAATATAACATGCTAGCTCATCTTAGGAGGTCTCTGACCAAACAAAGCATCTACGATGCTTTGATCCTATCAAAGGAGATGAGAGAGTCTTTGGTTACCGCCTTGCTTAATCCAGAGATTTTCTTAGCTCAATTGGTCAGCACAACCTTAGATGAAGTTTGTTCGTTAAAAGAATAGCCTGAGATAACCTTTACAGATGATGAAGACTTTTTGCTTGGCAATATTGACCATAACTGACCACTCTACATCTCTGTTAACATCGGCATATTTGTGTTATCTATAGTTTTGGTGGATTCGGCAGTGTCACTCAACTTAATGAGTCTACAGACATTGTTATATTTGGATATTGAAGCAAAAGATCTTACATCTGATAAAATGATGTTAAGAGGATTTAACCAGAAGGGAGAAAGAGCCCATGGATCGATTACATTATTAATGAAAGTTGGATAACTAGTAACAATCACAAAATTCCATATCATCGATGCAGAGACCTCTTTCAATGCTTCACTTGGACGACCATGGATTCACAGGTATAACCTGGTTCCATAATTTTTAAAGCAGCGCATCAAGTACTTTAAAGAAGGGCAAGAACATTGGATCGAGGGAGATTTACAACCATTCTTAGTTCATGAAGTGGGCATCCATGAAGATACCGCCTACTACACATCTCCAAAGAAAAATGTCTTTTCTCATAAAATTATGGCAAATAAAGTGAAAGATTCAAATGAATATGAAGAACAAGTCATTCAACTCTGCTTCAACGATCTACTACCATTCCTTCGCAGCAATCTGGTAGAGGTTCTTCTAGTTCATACCCCCAAGATCAAGGCCAGCGATGCGAACAAGGAAGAACCAACACGATTGTTGACTGGACTAGGCCGATCATCAACATTGACATGGAAGAAAGTTCTGATGAAGAAAGCTCTGAGGAAGAAATGATGATGATAAAATAGAAGAAACCTCAGTTCAACATTTCCTTGGATGATGTAGAGAAAAGTGAATACGAGTCGATGTATGATTGGATCAACCATTACGTGCATGTCATGACCCTTACTCCATTCCACCCTAAAAAGGTTGAGAGTTTAGAGGTCAAGGAAGTTCGTAGCATTGGTTTGAAGCCGATCAAGTTTTACCATGCTTCCACTTCTACTAGTTCAGAAAATCATGTAAATTTGGAAGATAATTCTAATGAATTAATGAAATTACTTTTTGGTTACTTTTCTCATTGTGTACAAAAGTTAATTCAACAGGGATAAGTGACAGAGCAAATGCCAAAGGATAAGCTACAACTTTTTATGAGATTGTTGAATGTTAAAAGTTGAACTCCTAATTCGAAAGAAGGTCTCAGATTTGGTACTGTATGATCAGTTGATGACTCGGAGTTTTACATGGTTGTTTTTAACAGATTGGATGGGGAATGCCTCGATGTAGGGGATGACTCTGATGATCAATTGATAGATGATGCCCTACTAGAATTTAAAGAAGAGATTAAGACAACAATTGATGAATTGAAAGAAATCAACCTTGGGACTGAGGAGCAGCCCTGACCTACCTTTATAAGTTCTCTACTCAACGAAGAAGAATCCAACAAAATTAATAAAGTTACTGTTAGAATTTAAAGATTGCTTTGTTTGGAGCTATGATGAAATACTAGGACTATCTACAGAGGTTACAGTTCATAAACTCAGGGTGGATAGAAATATGACCCCAATAAAATAAGCTCCCAGAAGGATGTGCCTTGAGATAGAGCAATAAGTCATTATCGAAAAATAAAAGTTAATAAACACTTACTTTGTGCTAGAAGAGAAATACCACGCATGGTTAGCCAACATTGTGCCAGTTACGAAAAAGAATGGACAAATCCGTGTTTGTATCGACTTTAAAGATTTAAATAAGGCACCAAAAGATGAGTTTTCGTTACCAATACTAGAATTAATGGTTGACATCGCATCGACACATGAGATTTTCTTTTTAATGGATGGATCGTCTTTCTCTTTCATGGATGGATCGTCAGGCTACAATCAAATCAAGATGGCTCCAGAGGATGCAACACTTACAACATTCAGAACACCGATCAAAATTTTTTGCTACATAGTAATGTCATTCGGGTTGAAGAACACCAGAGTAACTTACTAATGAGCAATGATGAAGATTTTTGACAACCTAATTCACAACCAAGTGGAATGTTATGTGAATGATTTTGTCATTAAAAGAAAATAGAAAATAGACCATTTGTGTGATTTAAGGAACGTGCTCAAACGATTACGATAATATAATCACAAGATGAATCCCTTAAAGTGAGCCTTTAGCGTCACCTCCAGAAAATTTCTAAGATTCATTGTTCGTCATCAGGGAATCGATATCAACCCGGATAAAATTAAAGCTATGTTGTAAATGCCTCTTCCCAAAACCTATAAACAACTACGTTCCATCCAAAGAAAGTTGGCATAACTGAGACACTTTATTTCGATTCTCTCGGGTAGGTGTCAGCCCTTCTTGTCATTAATTAAAAAGGACGTCAAATTCTTTTGGGAAGAGAAATGTCAGTGTGCCTTTGAGAACGTTAAGCAATATTTAATTACACCTTTTATTTTGGCAGCCCCTATCTCGGGAAGACCATTGATACTTTATATTGCGGCCTTAGACGATGCTCTCGGAGCCCTGTTAGCTCAGGTCAATAAGGAGGGTAAATAAACTGCACTCTACTACTTAAGTCATCGTCTAATACTGAATGAGGTAAAGTATCCATATTTTGAGAAGCATTGTCTAGCTTTAAGTTTGTCCGCTAAGAAGCTTAGGAATTACATGATTTCTCATAAAATTACCCTTATTTTGAAAGTTAATCCATTACAATATTTGATGACCCGACCAACACTTTCTGGATTTTTAACAAGGTGGTCAATGATTTTATTACAATTTGATATAACTTTTGCTCCCCTCCGTGCTATCAAGGGACTAATTTTAGTAGATTTTCTCGCAGCCCACTTACTTCCAGCTGGGTTCCCTCTCAATGATGAGCTGTTAGATGAACTGATATTACAAATAGAGTCGTTCAGTGCCAAACATTTGGAATTGTACTTCAATGGAGCTTCATCATCCAGAAAGGACAAAGGATCAGAAATAGTTATACTAAGAAAAGTAGGAATCGGTCTGATTTTCATTATGCTAGATCAGGGAACATTGAGATTCTCGTACCACCTAACAAAGTCGTGTACAAAAAATGAAGCAGAATGTTAAGCATTGATCACCGGATTGGAATTGACAATCTCAATGGATATAACATATATAATCATCTATGGAGACTCATAACTCATCATCCAACAAGTTGTCGGACATTATAAGATTTTGAAGCCAAGGTTAGTAGAATACCATCAGTACACAATGAATTTGCTAAAATAGATTCACAATGTGACTATATACTGAATTTCTTGGGGAGATAATGCTCATGCCGACGTTTTAACAAAACTTTCTAAGGAACTAGCATGTCTACCAAAGAATTCCATCAAAATTATAATACAAGGACGTCAGGTTCAGTCTCAGATTGACCTAAACAATCTACATAAGCTCAAAAAAGAAGAAGGACTGATAATTGCAGTTGCTAACATTAACGAAGATTGGCGTAAGCCATTAATAGAATATTTGTGAACTAGAAAACTTTTAGAAGACAAGTTTAAGGCGTATCACATCATGAGAAGAGCTATGTCATATGTCCTAGTAGGTGATGTCCTCTTTAGGAGATCGTTCGATCAGATGTGGTTGAGATGCCTAAGAAGAGCAGAAGCACAAAACATCATCAAAGAAGTACATACCAGATTGTGTTGAGCTCACCAGTTAGAGACAAAGATGAAAATGAAGATTAAAGAACTTTGATATTATCAGCCAACAATGATATTCAATTGTAAGGATACAACTAGAAGGTGTCACCTTTGTCAAGTGCATGGGGTGGTCTTACACCAACCTCCGAATGTGCTACATCCAACCGTCCCCTCATGGTCATTTGAGTGTTGGGGCACAGACATAAAAGGTCTGATAGACCTTACCTCCTCTAAGGGACACAAATTTATTCTTACAGTTACGGATTACTTCTCTAAGTGGGCAGAAGAAGCGTCATTACAAGAGGTTACAGCACAGCATGTTCTTCAATTTTTAAAAATTCAGATTGTCTACCATTTCGGTGTTCCACACAGAGTGATTTTCGAAAATGGGATGGCCTTCAAGAGCACAAAGATCAACAACTTCATCAAACAACATGGGATTGACTGGAGATACTTTACAATCTATTATCCCAGAGAAAACGGTCTGGCTGAGGCCTTTAATAAGATGCTCGTACAATTTTTAAAGAATACGTTGGATGAGAACAAAAAAGGTTGGCACGATAAACTATTAGAATCATTATGGGCCTACCGGAAAACATTCAGAACTCCCACTCAATGTAAACCCTACGCACTTGTATATGGGTCGGAGGTCGTAATGTCGCTAGAAGTTCAGACACCATCTTTCAGAGTCGTCGTCACTAACCAAATCACAACAGAAGAAAGTGAAAAACTTAAAATTGAAGAATTGGAAAGACTCGAGAGAAAATAGATAGAAGCATAACAACATTTAGAATTATACCAAGAAAGGATGGTGCAGGCTCAAGACAAATTGGTCCTCCCGAAGGCATTTAAAGTTGGTGACCTCGTACTCATTCTCAAAATACATATTCTTGCACACCACAAGATAGGTGAAAATTTTGGGCCAACTTGGGAGGGATCATTTGTTATAAGGAAGCTTTATTCATGAGGATCTTACCAACTCGTGGATTTCCGAGGCAAAAGACCTATGTTGTCGATTAATGGCTGACATTTGAAGATATACTACACAATGTGACATTGCTTGAAATATATTTTTGAAAATTTTGTTTTTTTCTTGGGTTATTTTTTTGGCCAAGTTTCTATGACTGAGTCTAAAATTTTGTAATAAAATTAACCTCAATAAAATGAAAATTTTTGAATTTGCTCCCATTAATTTCCTCCTCTTGTTTTAAATTTTTAAATCACATTAAACTAAATTAGATTGAATAAATAAAATTTGCACCTATATAAATTAAAAATTTTGTTTAACTAATAATTCATTGTTGTTCTTGTTGGTGTTGAACTTTAGCACACTAATGTTTTTCTGTCTTCTGCAAGAAAAAGTTGGGACGAAAGCTAATTTTTGCTTTTAAAGATGGCTTGAATCTCACATTGAATGAGAAAAGGGCAGCCCAAAGCGGCATTGTAGAGTTTGACTTGGACTTTTATCATGTCAACGGGTCTTTAATGGATGTAGTCACTCACCGAGAGAAAGAAGGATTACCATCGCTGCTAAGGATTGGTACCAAAGAAGACTCCTCACTAAAGAGGAAGAAAACAACAATACAACAAGATCCCATGAAAGCAACCAGTCATCTGCCGTCCATGATAATTGTACCAACGGGGAATTTAGTCAGTGCTGATGAACAAAGAGTGTCAGACGCGCCACTCAGAAGAACGCAGTGTCATAATGCCAATCACCGCAAGCATAGAGCTTTCTTACGTTAGAAGAAAAGATGTATACAAGAAGCAGAAGTGAGACCTACCCCGATTCCTAAGGGGAAAATCTATGACCCATGCATGAGGAAGACTTCTACCAGTTCGCCTGTCATGGAGGATGAGTTTGACTTTGTTGTAAAGCTGACACAATCAGAAATTCCAGATGAACTTTGCAAGGGTTGCTCGATGTGCAATGTCAAAATTCCAACATAAGCATCGATGGGAAGAGCATTTATGGAGTGCCTGAAATGTAATGTCCCCCATTTGGAGCACTACACTAGCTTTGAAGAATATACGTCCGCCAACACAGGGTGCCAGGAGGCCGCCCACCTGGATACTGAATCATATATTCCACTACATACAGAGTCGGGTCAGGTATGGTTTCCTGCAGACATTGAGATGAGGGAGCAGCTCCGACAATCTCAGAGGATTCCTACGACAGAGTTAGAAAGGATGAACACAGTCAAGAAAAGGGAATTTGAATTCTATGAAGAAATTCAAGGGAAATTTGTCAACATTTTGGAAGTCCTAGAGCTATATACAGGAGTTTTCTCCAAAAATGATGAAAGAAGAATTCTTGATTGTGTGTTCAACTTAAGGGACCGAGGTCGATCCAGTCTGTTAATGAAAAGACCTACTCAAAGCCGCAAAAATGGATGTGTGGGAAAGGCAGGATAACATTTCATGTGGCTGTTGCTACAACTTTGTCGAAGATAGGCTAGAAAACCATCCCCAGGTATCTTGAGATATGACGATGTGGATCCTTTTCCTTCTGAGATAAAAAAAATGATTAAAAGGATGGTCAGGTGGAGCATACTTCTGACAGGCTGCATTCCGAATAGCTAAATAATCAACATTTATGATGAAGGAGAATGTATTCCTCCGCATATAGATCATCATGATTTTGTAAGGCCCTTTTTCACAATTTCCTTCATGAGCCGAAGTAATATTTTGTTGGGAAAAGAAATCGATATTGTTGGCCCTTGAGAATTCAGAGGATCTGTCAAGATTCTGCTGCCAGTGGGTTCAATACTAATTCTAAAGGGAAATAGGGCAGATCTGACAAAGCTCTACATCCCAGATGTACGACACTGCAGAGTTTCTGTGACATTGAGAAGAATGGATGACAGTAAGATACCACATGGATTTCACACATACCCATAATTGGAAGAGCTACACCCGTATGAGCTATGATATGGTTGTACCTCTAGGTATACGTGAAAGAAATTCTTGTCCTTGAACGTAGCTTAGTAGATCAACTTAATCAGAAGCTCTCCACAGAGGACAAATAGATAGATGCTTCTTGACACTTTTTGTACTGCATCAGAGTAGCAGATATGATATGAAATGTCTCAGATGTGTTTAGTATATGAAATGTACTAAACATATGATGCTTTAGAATGTATTCAACATGTTATGTTTTTATGCATCAGCATGTATTCAGCTTGTAATGCATATTTTAAGCAGATTAATAAAATTTCTTCCATATTTCAATAAGTTTATTAAATTTTTTATTAGTGTGATTGATAAAGAGTCGCAGAACCATATGTTGGTTCTAAATTATAACAAAAAAAGAACAATACGACAAAAAAAATTGATAAAAAAAATTTAATAAAGTTTTAAAAAAAATAAATCAACCAATGAAAATTAAATTTTGATAAATATAATTTTATAATTAAATGTGATAATGACAACAAGAAAAAAAAATTGATAAATTTGATAAGGTTGTTTCTCTCAAGTTTGAGGTTTCTCACTCTCCATTTTTGTAGCATGAATGTTCTTATCTGCACCAATTTGTCACAACCTTCACAGAGTTTAACACTTTGCACAAAATCCTACAAATTTTTCCTCACCACTATAAATCTTCACATCCATTATATCTATGGGCTGAACACCACAATTTCTCTACACTATTATCACAGTGTTCTTGGATCAGTGCCGACATTATGGTTCCCAATTTATTTCGAGATAGGTTTAAGACCATATTAAATGGGGTATGACATCCCATTCTCATCTTTTGAGATCGATTTTAAGATCACCTTAAATGGAGTATGACATCTGTTTCTCTATCCAATTCTTCAAGATAGGTTTAAGACCACCATAAATGGGGTATGACATCCTATTCTCATCTTTTGAGATCAATTTTAATACCACCTTAAATGGAGTACGACATTTGATTCTCTACCCAATTCTTCGAGATAGGCATAAGACCACCTTAAATGGGGTATGGTATCTCATTCTCATCTTTTGAGATCAGTTTTAAGGCCACCTTAATTGGAGTATGGCATCTGATTCTCTACCTAATTTCCTCGAGATAGGTATATGAACACCTTAAATGGGGTATGACAACCTATTCTCATATTTTGAGATCGGTTTTAAGGCCACCTTAAATAAAGTATGGCATCCAATTCTCTATCCAATTTCTTCAAGATAGGTGTAAGACCACTTTAAACGGGGTATGACATCCTATTTGCATCTTTTGAGATCGGTTTTAAGACCACCTTAAATGGAGTATGACATCTGATTCTCTACCAAATTTCCTTTGAGATATGTAAAATACCACATTAAATGGGACATGGCATCCTATTCTCATCTTTTGAGATTAGTTTTAAGACCACCTTAAATGGAGTATGACATCTGATTCTCTACCCAATTCTTCATGATAGGTTTAAGACAGACTTAAATGAGGTAGGACATCCTATTCTCATCTTTTGAGATCGGTTTTAGGACCACCTTAAATGGAGTATAACATTTGATTCTCTACCCAATTATTTGAGATAGGTTTAAGACCACCTTAAATGGGGTATGACGTCCTATTCTCATCTTTTGAGATCTGTGTTAAGGCCACCTTAAATGGAGTATTGACAACGACTTTATATATGCTTTAAAATACAAGAATTTAATACTGCTACTAGAAGATTTAATTCCTCGGCAACAACACCAAAAACTTGACAACACTTACAAATTCGATAAAGATGTATATTNGATTGCTTTCAATCCTATATATTTTTCTTTTCTTTTCAGGGATTGTTGTCAATCCTTTCTTTTTTCTTTTTCTAGTGAGGATTACTATATCTGAATAGCCTTTAATGATTTTAAACATCACATTTCTTTTCCTAAATTTGAAACTCAAAGCATTCCTTTACCTTATAAATATTTCATAGCTTTTACATCATTGAGCCCCAATCTTTTCTTCTCAAATGAATTTCCAAGATTCTTAATACTTCAAAATATAGTTTCCTTTACTTTAAATAGTTAACTATAGTCTTATTCTCTTATACTAAATATCTTAATCTACAAAATTTATTTTCATTACAAAAATAATCCTTTAAATCTATCATAATATTTAAAAATCTACAAAATATAGTTATCTGAATTAAATTTACTGCATAAAATCATATTAGTATTTTTTGAAAATATTTAAATTGAGAACATCTAATAATTAATCTTTTTCTTCCCTCCCTCAAACTTAAATTTTTCAATATGAAATGATACAGGTGGAAATAAAAATTATAAATATAAATCATACATCAGTATTTTAGGCATTTTCATCATTCTGAAAATTTTCAGTTCATTCTCAAAATTTCTATTTCACCTAGTCTGTAATATTAGGAGCTTTCTATACATATAAATAATTAGAGAATTTGCTGGGTAATGAAATTTTGAAATAGGTACAAAACTAAACATTATACAAACACAATACTTCACTGACACATCCATAATACAAAATAAAAAACAATTACAATTAAAATGCAAAATGAAAATCACATCACATTATAATTTAACAAATTTCAACTACAACACCAAACATTTATAACAATAATTAAAAATTATCCAATTGCAACGTAAAAATAAAAATGAAAGTACAAACACACAAACATTTATCTCTATTACAACAATTACAAAAATAAAAGTAAAAGTACATCAACTATATCATATGTCAAAATCCTAAACTATATCTTCGTCTCCTTGGTCAGCAGGTTGATTGGGATGATACTGAGTATAACGGGGGCATTAAAGAAAATTAACATCAGGCTCACCTTGTAGTGCTGGGCCTGAGCTTCGTAGTAAGCTATCTTAAAGTCCGAATGCCTCTGTAGGTACTCACTATCATAATCATATCTACGTTCTAAGCCCCCAATTCTTTCATTTATTAACTCTATACTCTTTCGATGCAAGGTAAATTCATTCATTAAATCATTCAGGGTAAGGGAACTAGAAGAAGAAAGGTCATAACTAGTAGAGGGGATATCTCTACTAGTAGAAGGTTTTTTACTCTTAGAGGAAGGAAGATCATAACTAGTAGAGGGGATATCTCTACTAGTAGAAGGTTCTTGACTTATACTCCCAAGGCGGAAGGTCATAACTTGTAGAGGGGACATCTCTACTAGTAGAAGGCTCTTGACTCCTACTTCAAGTTCTCCATTTTTCATGGGATTCATAAGTCTTTAAATTAGCTTTACTAATGGGTTTCATAGGGTAAATCCATTCTTCATCACCTCCAGCTTCCACTCCAGAAAGTTGGCAAAGTGCAAAAATAAGGTCAGGATGTCCCATACCTCCCGTTGTTTCACTCCTTGCCGTGGTCAATATATTCTTAAAAATGATTCTCCCAACATTAATATTTATATTATTCTGAATACAGAAATTCATAATAGCTCTATCTCTTGTTACCTCACTATGGTGATACGTAGGTAACATAGTAGAGGAAATAAAATAGTGTCACGCTTTAAATGTGTCATTCAACATGGAAGCAGAAAAATTTACCCATTCTCGTTGCTTTATCTTCTCATGTTCCTTTCCCATCAGTGAGAAAGCTGATTATATCGTTCAACGGGCCTTCCATTGTACTTAAGGTTTCATAATTGCAGTTATAGCAGTCTGTGACTTCATAAAAGGATTTAATACGGGTGGCACTAAACTCAACAAAAAATTCCCGCACTTGAACGATTCCATCCTCAGAATAGAACACATTGCATAAAATTCTTTCACAATATTTGCAGCAGCCTTATTGGTGGTATAACAGAAGCTTTCTTACCTCCGTTCGGTAATAACTCGTTCAATTTCTCCTCCCGGACTCTCAAAAACTCGATCTTATAAACATTTCTTCCCTTCAAATACTGAAGTAAATCAAGATTGAGCCTTCGCATTGACAAAGGAAGACTCGTCAAACTTAAATCGCCTCTTTTATCGTGGAGCCATTTCAATCTAATCAAAAGTATAGAAAAAATTCCAAAATATACTTCAAATATGCAAATAATGGCTTCTAAGAGTTACTCTAAGAGTTCAAAACTAAATTCCATGAATTGCTTCCCAATATTTTCTTCACATTCTCAAATTTTTGGATCTTCTCAATGTGGAAGAAATTCTTGGTGAAAATAAAATATTTTTAGTTTGGAGTGAAGCTCTTACCAAGATATGATCAAATTTGGTGTCTAAATGCTTTGAAATTGCATCCCAATCCAAGATCTTCAAACCCTAGATCAAAATTTTTATTTTAAGAGGAAGGGGATGATGAATAGTGGCGGTTTACTGGTCAAACTAGCGGTTAAAGGTGTTTTTTTGGGATCTTGACGTCGGCGGGGTCTTCGACGCTATCAATGAGCTCTATTGAATTAATATCCTAAGTCTCGGGAAAAGTCCGTCGTCGGCAGCTTCAAGGGCGCTGCGGCAAGCTCTATTGAATTGGTTCAATTTCCAGATTTTTACAATTTTGATCAATTTCAAACTTCAACGACATTTGTTCAATCATTATAGATGTAAATTTTAAGTGATTAAATGATGTATTAACATAAATAAACATTTACAACACAAAGCATCATAATTATATATAAATTCCAAAGGTTACAATACACATTACACGACACACCCAAGTTTGGTATTTTTTCAACCTTAATACATCAATTCAGTGTCGCAATCCAAGCCACGACAGTCAAAACGCTGAAAACAAACATTCTATGCTCAATCTCAGCTATACTGAGATCTAAAAGAAAAATTCGAAAGCAAAGCAAACACAAAGTTCAAACAAAATTACACACATAGACATACAGGTGGCAAGGTAAATCTACTACTCTTCTGATTCAGAGCTTGTTTCTCCTCTGAGATCACCCATTGATTGAACATGAACGAAGAGGTTATAGAAGGGTCGGTATGGAAATTCTTCAGTAGAGTCCTCTTCTATCAATTTCATCTTTCTCATCAATCATATAAAACTTCCTTCAATATGTATAGAGTGATCAAAATGTAATTTCATCCTCCATGCTAGGTGATCAAAGAAATTAGAGATATTGTTAATTGCATTCTTAACATTTTGTACCTCTTTCTCCAATTTCTTGATTCTGCGCAGGATCACTACTGTCTTGTCCAGAACTAAAGGTTGAATAGGCAATGAATTCTGAGACAATTGATCCACAATAATAGTCATATCATTTTCGTCTTCATTGGTTGGGTATCTCTCAGTAGGGTTCAAAGGCTTCCAAGGTAGAAGTACCTTTTCCCAACTCTCATAAGATACTGGGAACTGACGGCAAAGTAAGAAAATTGTTGAAGGATGTCCAAGCCCTTAAGTTGATCCATGAACGATCAGGTCCAAAATAGACTTCACAATTATTGATCCAGTATCGATCGACAGTCTCATTTGGATGCAGTAATTCAGAATAGCACTTTTCTTAATAACTTTACTGATCCTCATCGTCGGCAATAGTTTTACAGAAATGAAGAAGTGCCAGTGTTTAGAAATGGGGTTTAGAAGTGTCGCAGAAAAACTAACATACCCATTTTCTCTCATTTCCCAATCTTCAGTTTCGTCCGTTAAATATTGATAGATCTCATTCATCAGGTTTCTTGTTAGGACAAAGTTGGAATAATGGCAGACAGAAACATTCTCAATCATATATAACTCATTAATTTGTGCAGGAGTAAAATTTATCCATCTACCTCGCACATAGATAACTCCTTGGTTGACTCCATGCAAATTAGCATAAAACTCCTTCACCACAGGAACAACTACGGCGGCTGTAGTGTAGCACAACACTTGCCATATTCGTTGTACAATCATCTTTTCAATTGCCATCGAAGGATTTTTCAATCCTTGATTCAGGAATCCTCTTTCCTTGATTAACCTCTTCTTTGTTCGTACTTTGTTGAAGATTCGCTGCGCCTCAGCACTAATGAACTTTCTCCGGTTGAACACTCACAATCTATGGTTTTCAACAAAATTAGACGCCATAGGGATGAATTTGGTGGAGTTTCAATTTGTTTGTGGGGAAATACAAAATTAGGAACCAAATTTGGAAGTTTATATGGAGTATCTCCCGCCTAAAACTGCAAAAAACCGTCATTTCAAACTCCAGAAACCGTCATCCCGCCGGTCTCACCGTCGGTGGCGTCGATGGCGCCGTCAGCGAGCCTTTAGAATTTAATTACTTGGACTCTGGGGAAAAACCCACCGTCAGTGGCATCGACGGCGCCGTTGGTTCCCAAGGAAAAAAATTGCACAGTTTCCCTCTGGTCCGAATGCGTTCCAATTTTTTTTTCTATGGATCCAGTTTTTTTTCTATGATTCAAGGGTAAATATGAGTAGTAGAGTTCAATACTGCCACAAAATAATGATAATTTCAAATAAAACTACTATAATTTCAATAATAATAAAGAAACTATGGGTTGCCTCCATTAAAGCGCTTGGTTTAACGTCATCAGCCAGACCTATTCAGGTATTATTCACGTTGACTGATCATTAAAACCTCTTTAAAATTTGGTCTTTTACCCTTAAAGAACGGTTTTAATCTGTGTCCGTTTAATTTAAATCTATTCCCAATATTTTGATCTTCAATTTCAACAGCTCTGTAAGTATAAACTTGAGTCACAATAAATGGTCCTAACCAACGAGACTTCAATTTCCCAGGGAATAATTTCAGCCTCGTATTGTAAAGCAAAACTTCTTGTCCTGGTTCAAATTTCTTCTGGTTAATCTTCTGATCATGTCATAACTTTAGTTTCTCTTTATAAATTCTATCATGATCATAACATTCATTTCTTAATTCTTTCATTTCATTCAATTGTAACAATCTCTTCTCACCAGCATCTTTCAAATTATAATTGAATTCTTTAATCGCCCAATATGCTTTATGCTCCAATTCTACTGGTAAGTGACAAGTCTTTCCAAAAATCAGCCTGTAAGGAGTCATTCCAATAGGAGTTTTATAAGCAGTCTTGTAAGCCCATAATGCGGTATCCAGTCTAGTGGACCAATCTATTCTACTAGGGTTTATAGTTTTCTCAAGTATTTGTTTAATCTCTCTATTAGAAAGTTCAGGTAACCCACTGGTTTGTAGGAAGTAGAGATTCTATGAATAATATTAAACTTTTCTGTCAATCTCTGAATGTATTTATTTCTAAAATGTGATCCTTCGTCAGTGATAATCATTCTTAGCATTCCATATCTAGTGAAAATATTTTTCATTAAAAATATTGAAACACTTCTAGCGTCACAACGAGGTTAAGCTTGTGCTTTAATCCACTTCGAAACATAGTCTACTGAAAATAATATATATAAGTTCCCAAATGAAGGAATAAATGGTCCCATGAAATCTAATCCCCAAATATCAAAGATCTCAACTTCTATCATGAAATTCAAAGGCATTTCATTTCTTCTAGATATATTGTCTACTTGTTGGTATCGATCACAAGTTTTTATGTATCTATAAACATCTCTAAAGAGAGTAGGCCAATAGAATCTGGCTTGTATAATTTTATAAGAAGTTTTATCAATCCCGAAATGTCATCCAAACTCAGAATCATGACATTTCTGAATTATAAGTTCAGTTTCTTCATAAGGTATACATCTTCTCATAATAAGATCCTTACATTTTTTATATAAATAAGGCTCATCCCAAAAAAATGCTTTTGCATCATGAATGAATTTTCTTTGCTATTGCAATGTCAGCATATGTGGTAAAATATCACTTATAATATAATTAACAATATCAGCACACCATGGTATTTTCCAGTCATTAATATTATAAAGTTGTTCATCAGGGAAACAGTCTGTAATTTCATTGTTGGTGTCAGATAATTCATCATTTTCTAATCTCAACAAATGATCAGCAATTTGATTATTAGTTCCCTTTCTATCAATAACCACAAGATTAAATTGTTGCATCAAAAGTATCCATCTAATTAACCTTGTTTGGCATCTTTCTTTTGCATCAGATATTTAATAGTAGAGTGATCAGTGTGCACAACACATTTTGTCCCAATTAAATAAGATCTAAATTTGTCTAAAGCATACACAATGGTCAGTAACTCTTTTTCTGTAACAGTATAGTTAATTTGAGCATCATTAAGAGATTTACTAGCGTAGTATATAACTTTAAAAATCATTTCATATATTTGACCAAGAACAGCTCCAATAGCATGATCACTAGCATCGCACATCAATTCAAATGATTTCTCCCAGTTATGTGAAACTATAATAAGGGTTGTTATTAAACTTTTCCTTTAATAATTCAAAGGCATTTAAACATTTTTCAGTAAATTCAAATTTTATGTTCTTTTCTAATAGTTAACACAGAGGTTTAGTCATTTTTGAAAAATCTTTAATAAAACACCAGTAAAAACCAACATTTCCAAGACAACTCTTAACCTCTCTTACATTAGTAGGAGGTGCTAATTTAGATATAACTTGAATTTTCACAGAGTCTGCTTCCATACCATTTTCCAAAATTTTATGCCCTAACACAATTCCTCCTGCAACCATAAATTGACATTTCTCCCAATTTAGAACTAAATTAGTTCTTTCGCATAACTCCAAAACTATTTCAAGATATTTTAAGCATGCGTCAAATGATTTTCCAAATACAGAGAAATCATCCATAAATACTTCTAATCTATCATCAATTAACTTACTAAATATCGACATCATACTTCTCTGGAATGTTGCAGGTGCATTATATAATCAGAAAGGCATTCTTCGAAAAGCAAAAGTTCCAAAACGACTAGTAAATGTTGTCTTTTCTTGATCCTTGGGAGCATTAAGAATTTAATGATAACTAGGTATATCCATCTAAAAAACAAAAATATTTGTGCCCAACAAGTCTATCTACTATTTGGTCTAAAAGTGGTAAAGGGAAGTGATATTTCCTAGTGTCAGTGTTTAATTTTTTATAATCAATGCAAATACGCCACCCAATAACTTGTCTGATAGGTATTAATTCATTATT
>JXCR01138944.1:6356-26288 GCA_002079205.1 Phalaenopsis hybrid cultivar | reverse complement strand
TTTTAGATATCTCAACATGTGGGTTGCACACCCTTCCTATAGTAAGTACATTGCTGACTTATGGAAAGGGGTTTCTCATCCTGACCCCTTAGTCAAGCTAAGCTTACTGCAAATCAAGTTTGCTAAAGCCCTCAGAGTTTGGAGCTGGGATACTTTTAGAAATGTTCATGCCAAAGTCCAGGAGGCAGAAGATGAAGTCAAAGATTTGGAGAAAGGGGGATTGTTTGGTATTGAGGAGGAGAAGAAACTGATGATTGCTCAGAACAACCTTCTTAGTGCCATTGATTACCAAGAAAAATTCCTTAAACAAAAGGCAGCTATGAATATTTTCACTGATGGGGATAGAAACACTAGATTCTTTCATGCCTATACTAAATATAAAAGAAAGTGCAACACCATCCATGCTCTCCAAAATGCCAATGGCCAGTGGTTACATAACAACAATGATATAGCAAATGATGCTATACGTTATTACAAAGATTTACTCAATCAGGAACATAACTTCAAACCCTCCATTGAGAAGGCACACTTCTTGGCAGAACTGAACTACACTGCTGGTCTCAAGCTTACTGGCATCCCCAATGAAAAGGAAATATGGAATGCAATTAGCTCCATAGATAGCAATAAATCTGCTGGCCCTGATGGCTTTACTGTTGAATTCTACAAGAAGTCCTGGGAAATTATTAAGGCTGATGTTATTGCTGCTATTACAAGCTTCTTGCAAGGCAACAAACTTCCAAAGTACTTTTGCTCCACCACTGTATTGATCCCTAAATCTGAAAGACAGCAGAACTGGAATCACTTCAGACCTATCTGCTTGACTAATGTCATTAGCAAAACCATCAGCAAAATCATTGTGAATAGACTACAACCTCACTTGGACTCTATAATTAAACCCAATCAAATTGCCTTTGTGAAAGGAAGGTCCATATTTTATAACATTCTTTTGGCTCAAGAACTTCTACAGGATTTGAATAATTCTTGTAGAGGGGGTAATATGATATACAATCTGGACTTAAGGAAAGCTTATGATACCATAAGCTGGGATTTCATTTTGGAGGTTCTTAGTGCCAAAGGCTTTAACAGTGAATTCTGTCACCTGATTAGGAGGTGGCTGCATAACAATGAACATTCCATCATGATAAATGGGTAAGGGAGAGTTTCTTTCACTGCTGCTAGAGGATTAAAGCAAGGGGATTCATTATCACCCACTATCTTTATAATTGCCATTGATTACTTATCCAGAATGTTTGATGAAGCCTTGCTAAATCATAGTCAAAAGAGATAACATCATATATTCAACATTGTTATTACTCATTTACTGTATGCTGATGACATAATGGTATTCTCCAGAGCCAGCAAAAATGCTATCAGAAAAGTCTTTCAAATATTACAAAAATTCCAAGCTCATTCAGGAATGTCTTTCAATTCAGCAAAGTGTCAGATGGTCTTCTATAAACATGTATCCTCCACTCATAAACATTAGGCATCTGATTATACTGGCTTCACAACTACTCAACTCCCAATTAAGTACCTTGAGGTGCTTCTTATCACTGGAAGAACCAAACAAACTCAATTTGATGAGGTACTAAATAAAATTTCTAGCCTTCTCAATGGGTGGACACAGAACTTCTTGTCTAATGGAGGAAGAATTACTTTGTTAAAGAGCATAATCACTACCTTCCCATCTTATATACTGTAAATGACTACCATAAAGAAAAGCACTCAAATTCAGCTGGAGAGAATTCTTAATAAATTTCCGTGGTCTGGTCAAAGACAACAAATGCATTGGGCCTCCTGGAGAAAAGTAGCTAAACCTTAAATTACTGAGGGAATTGGCTTTAAGGATCTTGATCAACTCCTTCAAGTTAATTTCTGTAAACTCTGGATTAAGTTTAGGACCCAAAACTCCCTGTGGACAAAATTCATGTGGGGTAAGTATTGCAAAGATCAGCACCCCACACTGGTCCTAAGGAAAATTGATGATTCTAGAATTTGGGTGAAAATGCTGAAAATCAGACAAATTGCTGAAACCAATTACAATTGGAAATTGGGCAATGGGGATATCAAGTTTTGGCTTCACAATTGGTCATCCCCCATTACCAATATCTACAATAGTGATTTGAAAGTGGCTGATTGTTGGGATGGTGATGAATGGTCCTCGGTTAAGTTATCAAATATTCTGCAACCTCACTCCAAGTTTTGGCTTCACAATTGGTCATCCCCCATTACCAATATCTACAATAGTGATTTGAAAGTGGCTGATTGCTGGGATGGTGATGAATGGTCCCTGGGTAAGTTATCAAATCTTCTGCAACCTCACTCTATTACCAAAGTGGCCAGTATAAAGTTTAATAGAAGTACAACAGACAAAATTTTATGACAGACTACTTCCCACCATAGCCTCACCAAAGCCATATATTCCAAAACTTTTAGCTGGGAGCTAACACCCTAGGGTGATCATTTATGGAATAAATTCCTATCCCCTCCTATATCCTTTTTCTGTTGGAAAATATTTCATAAAATGATCCCTACTGATGACATTCTCAAGCTGAAGGGATTGAGGGGTCCCTCTAAATGCTGGCTATGTAAGAAGGAAGAGGAAACTCTGAATCATTTATTCTTTGAATGTAACTTTGCTTAACTAGTTTGGAAACATTTCCTGAATCAGTTGACATTTGATGAGAAAGAGTTCACTTGGGATAGGCTGGTCAATTGTTGGTTGCACTGGAAGATAAGAAGGTATGCTGCTATTCCTTTTACCATTGCATGGTTCATCTGGATGGAAAGAAACAAGGTCAAATTTGAAGAAGCAAATCCAAATGTGGGGAAAACTGCTAGAAATTGTGTAACTTACCTGCATAAGATGATTAATTGGAAAGCATTTCCTAACATTTCCAACTCCTGTACACCTATTAACTCTGAACTTATTCAAGTCATCAGAGTCTATTGGAAAACCCCAAATCATCCTATTGTGAAGATTAACACTGATGGAAGCTTTACTAAAAATGGAGCTGGCGTGGGAGGTATCTACAGAAATCATTTGGGTAAGTGCCTGCTGTACTCTTATACCCCAGTCCTGGCCAATGATGCCACTGAGACTGAACTCATTGCCGTGTATTAGGCAATCAACCTTGCCACTAAGGCTAATTGGAATATGATTTGGTTAGAAGTGGACTCTGCTGTGATTATTCCCCTCTTAAATCAGGAGGATGAGAATCCCTAACATTACTCATACTAGCTAAATAAAATCAGAGATCTCACTAACAAGATACAAATCCAGTTCACTTTTATCTATAGGGAAGGAAACCAGCCTGCAAACTGGTTGGCCCAACTTGGATCACACTCTAATGAGACTGAGGTTGCTGTCAACCCTCCACCTGCTCTCCTTTATCTGCTGCAAGGAGATATTCTAAATGTCCCCCACATCAGAATGGCCTACAAAGACAAATGATTACTGTGGGGGCAGATGCAATCATACACTCTTTTCTGTCTGTTGAGTCACTGTAGTTTTTTATTTTTGGGGGGTGACATTTAGCCTTTTTTGGGAGATTTCCTGGGTTCCTGTATTGAACCAAAAAGAGGAGCCCCCAGCTCCCTCTCAGATGTCTGTACTAGTCATTTTCACTTCAACATNCATCTATGCTGGATGCACAAAGGATGCTAGAAAAGAGCTGTGGAATAGGTTGATTAACATCAGCCAACAGGTAGACTCCCCATAGTTGGTGGGGGGTGATTTCAATTTTATCACTTCTACCACTGAAAAATCTTGAGGAAGAACCCCAAATCTTGCCAAGATGAATACCTTCAGAGATAATATCCACAGGGATGGTCTCTTTGATCTGGGTTTCAAGGGGCCTACTTTCACTTGGAAAAGANCAACGGGATTTCAATTCCGATGACCGACAGCTTCTTACGGACAAACCCCACACCAAAAATAGTGCCGACAAAACCATAACCTGCTTATTTTGGAAGGGTGATGGCCTCTTCCATTGATATTTCTACTGATTCCCAATGGACAAAAGCAACTTATGCTGGAGTGGTTGGAAAAGCAACTAACTCTTTACAAGATTATGACCTTCTAGTATTCCCACAAAAATTCCATGATACTGCTGCTGGAAAAGGAAGTAGTCCTTGTATTCACCCTCTTGGGTCTAAAGAAGGTGAAACAGCTGTTTACTTCACTACCAAGGAAATTGATGCTTTAGAGGAAGAGGTTAAGTTCACTCTGGTAGGCTAATTTTAGCTAGGACATCCTAAAATGGAATTAGTTAGAAGTTTCTTTGAATCTCTGAAGTTTATAGGCAATTGGAATATTAGGCTTTTGGATGGGAGGCACCTTCTAATCCAATTGGAAGCTGAGGAAGATTATGCAAGATTGTTTGCTAAACAATTTGTTAACATTGCTGGAACAGTTATGAAGATCATCAAATGGACTCCAGGGTTTGATCTTGGTAAAGAACCTCATGTAGTCCCCATCTGGTTTAAGTTACCTGGCCTACCACTACCCTATTTTAAGCTTAATGCTCTATTTAACATTGGTAGAGCATTGGGCACACCTCTAAGAGTGGATGCTCCCACTTATAATAAGGCTAGACCCGACCTTGCTAGAATTCAAGTTGAAAGAGATATCACACTCCCTGAACTGAAGATAATTTGGATTGGTTCTGATGCTGAAGGGTTATGGCAGGACATAATAGTTGAACAAAAACCTTACTATTGTCCACAATGCAAGATGTTTGGGCATACTGTAGATAAATGTTACAGATTACATCCCCCAAACAGGAAGATGGCATGAAGAAACCACACAACTACTGAAAAATTGGTGGCTAATGCTGCAAGGGGTATTACTGAAGAAATAATGTTAGAAAATAGACAGGAAACAAATCAAAGGCTAGAAGAATCACCACCAAGAATTAATGAGGTTCCACCAGATGCTGATCCTCTTGGAGAGCTATCTGAACCCAACAGTCAAGCTGATATCCCACTACACAGACCAATCAGGAAGGAAGATACTGAAATCACAATTGTCACACCCTGTTGAGAAGGGGAAGCAAATCATCACAGAGATACCTGATAAAGCTCCAAAGGAACTAAGTATTATTGAATTGAAACAAACCATTGAGGAAGATTGGCAAATTAAAACAGCAAGGAAAAGGAGAAAACCAGGGACAGAAGTGAAAAATTTACAATCAGGAGTACAATCTATGAAGGCTGAAAGAGCAAGGAATGGTTCCCCACTTCTTAGAGGAAGAACCAGATCTAGATCCCAGCCTTCCCCACATCCTCCACTCCATGATTAATCTACTATGCTGGAATATAAGGGGGATGGCTAACCCTCTGTCACTTAAAAGAGTTTTATACCTGAACTTTAAATACAAACTGTGGTGTATTGTTATTCTTGAACCCATGGTTCACAAGAACCCTCAAAATCTGATTAAAAAGTTTGCTGGCTTCACCCATTTTGGGAATACTAATAATAAAATTTGGATTTTTTGCAGAAGAGAAACAAACTCTATTATTCTAATTGATCATCCACAATTTGTCCACCTCTCATTCAATATAAATGGACATAAAGGTGAAGCTACCTTCATCTATGTTGGATGCACAAAGGATGCTAGAAAAGAGCTGTGGAATAGGTTGATTAACATCAACCAACAGGTAGACTCCCCATAGCTGGTGGGGGGTGATTTCAATTGTATCACTTCTATCACTGAAAAATTTTGACGAAGAACCCCAAATCTTGCCAAGATGAATACCTTCAGAGATAATATCCATAGGGCTGGTCTCTTTGATCTGGGTTTCAAGGGGCCTACTTTCACTTGGAAAAGGGGAGCTATTTGGGAGAGGCTTGATAGAATGTTGGTTAATGATGCATGGTTTAATCATTTCCTCCTCACTTTTGTTACTCATCTTAGTCTTGTTGGCTCAGATCATAGACCTATACTTATAAGCATTGTTTCAACTGATAATTATAACTCCTCCCCCCTTTTAGATATCTCAACATGTGGGCTGCACACCCTTCCTATAGTAAGTACATTGCTGACTTATGGAAAGGGGTTTCTCATCCTGACCCCTTAATCAAGCTAAGCTTACTGCAAATCAAGTTTGCTAAAGCCCTCAGAGTTTGGAGTTGGGATACTTTTAGAAATGTTCATGCCAAAGTCCAGGAGGCAGAAGATGAAGTCAAAGATTTGGAGAAAAGGGAACAGTTTGGTATTGAGGAGAAGAAGAAACTGATGATTGCTCAGAACAACCTTCTTAGTGCCATTGATTACCAGGAAAAATTCTTTAAACAAAAGGCAGCTATGAATATTTTCACTGATGGGGATAGAAACACTAGATCCTTTCATGCCTATATTAAATATAAAAGAAAGTGCAACACATCCATGCTCTCCAAAATGCCAATGGCCAGTGGTTACATAACAACAATGATATAACAAATATGTTATATGTTATTATAAAGATTTACTCAATCAGGAACATAACTTCAAATCCTCCATTGAGAAGGCACACTTCTTAGCAGAACTGAACTACACTGCTGGTATCAAGCTTACTGGCATCCCCAATGAAAAGGAAATATGGAATGCAATCAGTTCCATAAATAGCAATAAATCTGCTGGCCCTGATGGCTTTACTGTTGAATTCTACAAGAAGTCCTGAGAAATTTTTAAGGCTGATGTTATTACTGCTATTACAAGCTTCTTCCAAGGAAACAATCTTCCAAAGTACTTTTGCTCCTCTACCACTGTATTGATCCCTGAATCTGAAAAACAGCAGAACTGGAATCACTTCAGACCTATCTACTTGACCATTGTCATTAGCAAAACCATCAGCAAAACCATTATGAATAGACTACAACCTCACTTGGACTCGATAATTAAACCCAATCAAATTGCCTTTGTGAAAGGAATGTCCATCTTTGATAACATTCTTTTGGCTCAAGAACTTCTACAGGATTTGAATAATTCTTGTAGAAGGGGTAATATGATATACAATCTGGACTTAAGGAAAGCTTATGATACCATAAGCTGGGATTTCATTTTGGAGGTTCTTAGTGTCAAAGGCTTTAACACTGAATTTTGTCACCTGATTAGGAGGTGGCTGCATAACAATGAACATTCCATCCTGATAAATGGGTAAGGAAGAGGTTCTTTCATTGCTACTAGAGGATTAAAGCAAGGGGATCCATTATCACCCACTATCTTTATACTTGCCATTGATTACTTATCCAGAATGTTTGATGAAGCCTTGTTGAATCATAGTCAAAAGAGATAACATCATAGATTCAACATTGTCATTACCCATTTACTGTATGTTGATGACATAATGGTATTCTCCAGAGCCAGCAAAAATGCTATTAGAAAAGTCTTTCAAATATTAAAAAAATTCTAAGCTCATTCAGGAATGTCTTTCAATCCAGCAAAGTGTGAGATGGTCTTCTATAAACATGTATCCTCCACTCATAAACATTGGGCATCTGATTATACTGGCTTCACAACTACTCAACTCCCAATTAAGTACCTTGCGGTGCTTCTTATCACTGGAAGAACCAAACAAACTCAATTTGATGACGTACTGAATAAAATTTCTAGCCTTCTCAATGGGTGGACACAGAACTTCTTGTCTAATGGGGGAAGAATTACTTTGTTAAAGAGCATAATCACTACCTTCCCATCTTATATACTGCAAATGACTACCATAAAGAAAAGCACTCAAATTCAGCTGGAGAGAATTTTTAATAAATTTCTGTGGTCTAGTCAAAGACAACAAATGCATTGGGCTTCCTGGAGAAAAGTAGCTAAACCTTAAATTATTCAGGGGATTGGCTTTAAGGATCTTGATCAACTCCTTCAAGTTAATTTCTGTAAACTCTGGATTAAGTTTAGGACCCAAAACTCCCTGTGGACAAAATTGTAAATGTCCCCCACATCAGAATGGCCTACAAAGACAAATGATTATTGCGGGGGCAGATGCAATCATACACTCTTTTCTGNTATATATATATATATATATATATATATATATATATATATATATATATATATATATATATATATATAAATTAGCACTGGCTACTAGACGCCAATCACCTGAGAAACCAGCGCCTAGGAGTCATAATTGGGCACGTACTAAACCACCAAATCACAGTCTAAAATCACAAAATTGATCTGTTTCCACCATTTTTTTCCTAGTTCATCTCCTTCTTCACAAAAAAATCGAACCATCACCCTAGGGCATCATTTCATTTGATCTTAAGGCAATTTCATGGATTGAAAACATTAAATTTCTTCTTCTTCTGGTACGAGCTTCATTTTGGCTTATAAATTTTAAATTTTAAAAATGGATTTCTTCTAGATTATGGGAATACCAAAAATTTAGAAATTTTGGAAGAAAATACTAAAAAATCCATGGTGTGAAGATTTTTAGCTTTGATTTTGATTTTTTGGAGTTCATAGAACTTTTATTTAGAATTTATTTAGAATTTTTGTTAATTTTTAAGATTATTGTGGCTCCTAAGATGATAAAGGGGGAAAGTACGAGACATCTTTGATTCTAAGAAATTCATTAATATAAAAGCTCAGTACATATATAATGATTAAATCACTTCTAAAAGTTGATCCAAGAGTGAGCTTTGTTCGATCCTGGAGGAGTTGTTGAAAGTTTGATTGTGACCCAACATTGGGAAAGCTTTTGCTATATCACTACCATAGTAGTTATTTCTATTTTAGTGCAATTTTACGCCAACCTCCGAGAAGCCTCTGATGACAAAATATTTTTTTGAGGAAGAAGTTTAGTGTTTACACAAGAGCGGATCAATACTCTTTACCAGTTTCCAGAAATACCAAACTGCAATTACTCTTCATTTAAGACAATTGAGTCGCAGTTGAATGAGGTTATTTCATTTCTGACTAATGTAAGGGGATTTTAGAAAGTTAATAATTACCACAAGGTAAACCTCTCAACATCAATGTTAAATGCACCCTCCAAGGCATGATACTATTTCATTTCCGCACGACTTCTTCCTTCCAATCATCTTAGTGAGGTTACTAAGGAGAGAGTAGCCTTGAACTTATGCATCCAACAAATAAAATCTATAATTATTGGCTCCCTAATTTATCAAAATATCCTCATTTCTTCTAAAGGTGAAACCACTGGAGGATTTGGATACCCTGCCCAGATTTTTTCTTCATGCAAGCAATCAGGAGAAGGATATGAAAGATGGGAAGTCCCATTACAACCTCTTAAACCCACTAGTAGGACAAATGTGCATGTAAACGAGCTACATGCTAGATTGTCATCTAGGTGGAAGTTCAGATAGTCCTTCTACCTCCACTTTCTGACCACCTACCTCAGGTACTGCTGCTCACCCTTCATCCCCTCTTGATGAACTTCATAGTGACTATCAAGCACTAGTGCATGATATTGCATATCTACATTGTAAAGTGACTGATATTAATGATAAGATTGATCACATTCATAGATATTTAAAACTCAAACATGATTATAATAGGAGTTTTAATACCTCTATGGTGAGTTTTCGTTGAGAAAATTAGGATGTTTGGCTTCCATCTAGTACTCCATCTCTAAATTATGAACCCCATACCCATATGGATGAGGATGATGATGATGATGAATTAAGAGGAAGATGATGAGGAGGATGGCAAGTAGTTATATCTTTATTTCTCTTGGATGTAATTTACTTATGTGTCTTTGGTAGTTGTTTTTTCTATGGATTACATGTCTATATTAAACTGATGTGCTGGACTTGC
Organism: Phalaenopsis hybrid cultivar; assembly: GCA_002079205.1. Classification (NCBI taxonomy): domain Eukaryota; kingdom Viridiplantae; phylum Streptophyta; class Magnoliopsida; order Asparagales; family Orchidaceae; genus Phalaenopsis; species Phalaenopsis hybrid cultivar. Next base: position 16,515 of record JXCR01138944.1, on the reverse strand, counting down.
TGTTATGTTTTGTTATTTGTGTTAGTGGATTATTTACTATTTTTTTTTATTGCACTACTCTCTGTTTTTAAATTTACAATTATTTTTAGTGTACACCTTTATCTAGCAAATCTTTCGAATATATCATGTTTACTGAAGCTTTACTTACTGCTATGCACATGCCTNACCACAAGGTAAACCTCTCAACATCAATGTTAAATGCACCCTCCAAGGCATGATACTATTTCATTTCCGCACTTCTTCCTTCCAATCATCTTAGTGAGGTTACTAAGGAGAGATTAGCCTTGAACTTATGCATCCAACAAATAAAATCTATAATTATTGGCTCCCTAATTTATCAAAATATCCTCATTTCTTCTAAAAGTAAAACCACTGGAGGATTTGGATACCCTGCCCTGATTTTTTCTTCATGCCAGCAATCAAGAGAAGGATATGAAAGATGGGAAGTGCTATTACAACCTCTTAAACCCACTAGTAGGACAAATGTGCATGTGTACGAGCTACATGCTAGATTGTCATCTAGGTGGAAGTTCAGATAGTCCTTCTACCTCCACTTTTCGACCACCTACCTCAGGTACTGCTGCTCACCCTTCATCCCCTCTTGATGAACTTCATAGTGACTATCAAGCACTAGTGCATGATATTGCATATCTACATTGTAAAGTGACTGATATTAATGATAAGATTGATCACATTCATAGATATTTAAAACTCAAACATGATTATAATAGGAGTTTTAATACCTCTATGGTGAGTTTTCATTGAGAAAATTAGGATGTTCGACTTCCATCTAGTACTCCATCTCTAAGTTATGAACCCCATACCCATATGGATGAGGATGATGATGATGAGGATGAAGAGGAAGATGATTAGGAGGATGGCAAGTAGTTATATCTTTATTTCTCTTGGATGTAATTTACTTATGTGTCTGTGGTAGTTATTTTTTCTGTGGATTACATGTCTATATTAAACTGATGTGCTGGACTTGTTGTTATGATTTGTTATTTGTGTTAGTGGATTGTTTACTATTTGTTTTTATTGCACTACTCCAGTTTTTAAATTTACAATTATTTTTAGTGTACTCCTTTACCTAGCAAATCTTTCAGATATATCATGTTTACTGAAGCTTTACTTACTGCTATACACATGCCATTTCAACTTGTACCTACATATTTACATGTTAAAACCATGTATAGAAAGTTAATTTTATAATTTTTATTTATAATTTTCTTCCTACCCACATTTCTACATTAAATGTTTTATTTTGTTAAATATTTTTGTTTGGGGAAGGGAGAAAAGCTTTTGAAAATTTAGCATTATTTGTCATCAATGGCAATATTTTAAAATGACCGNTTAATTTTATAATTTTTATTTATAATTTTCTTCCTACCCACATTTCTACATTAAATGTTTTATTTTGTTAAAATTTTTTGTTTGGGGAAGGGAGAAAAAATTTTGAAAATTTAGCATTATTTGTCATCAATGGCAATATTTTAAAATGTCCAATGGTATGTGGTGTTATCTTTAGGATTCTAAAACTTATGATCTTTAGGAATGATATAGAAAAACTTAATAGAAAAGTTAGTAAAAAGAATGAAACTAAAGTTAAGATATTTAATAAAGAATATTAGGGAAATGAATTTACTATTTATAGTAGAAAAAGTTGAATTTTCAAAAAATTAAGGATTTTGAGAATAATACTTTTTAAAGAATTTAGATTCTATGAAATTTTTTTTTTAAAAATTAATACAAGATCTTAAGTTAAGGATAAAAAGAAATTCTTAACTTTAAAAAGCAATGGTGAAATTTAAAATCATTAAAGGCCTATCAAGATATAATAATCCTCACATAAAATAATAGGGATTAAAAAAATAATCCTAAAAGAAAAACAAAAGGAAAAGAAAAACAAAAAAAGGAAACGAAACGAAAAATAAAAGCAAAAGTAAAGTATGAAAAAGGGAAGAGAAGCTTGAGGAATAAAGATCTAATTAATAATGGATTTCACTTGAATTTTTCTAAGGAAACTTAAGATCAATCATATGCTTAATGTATAAAAGTATTAGTAAAAAGTATTTTCAATTTAGAAATCTTAAATTCTGAGATTAATATTTTTCTAAAAATTCAAAGTTTGAAGAAATTTAAATTATGTCTGAATTAAATAGAAAATTAGTATTCTTAAAATTAATACTAAATGCTCGGAAACCTTAGATATCATCTACTTTACTAAAAACTTTTTCCTAAGTTAGAGTATTACAATCCTAAAACAAAAATTTTAGAAAACCTTAGAGAAACCCATTATATATATATATATATATATATATATATGTGTGTGTGTGTGTGTGTGTGTGTGCGCGCGCGTGTGTGTGTGTGTGTGTGTGTGCGTGTGTGTGTACTTTATAGTAAAGTCACTTAAGGACAAGTAACGATTAAGTTTGGGAGATTTTTGACAATTCTAAGAATATGCTACTTTTGTATACACATTTACTACCTATTTTTAGTGATATTGCACTTTAATGGAAGGTATTTCTATTTTTTTGTTGGTGGTACAATAAGGCCAGTCAATTGGAAATAAAAGAAGCATTAAGGAAGAAATTTGGAGTCAAAATGAGGCCCATCTAGGATCTGGCACCTACACACCAATTTACATAGAAGGTGGCGCCTAGGCACCGCAGTTAGGCTTCTAGGTGCTAGAAATGGTTTCTTTCAAAAATTCATTGAATTTGAATGAATTTTGAATTGGTACCAGAGGGGACTCTTAGAAATTTGGCCCTATGCTATATAATAGTAATTTTATTGCAGAAAAGGAGGCGACACAAAGGAGGAGAAGAGGAGAGTAAGTGAAGAAGAGTGAAAGAGAAGATTATCTCCCAGAGTTGTAAGAGGAGAGGGGGAAGTGAGAGATTTCTTCTTCATTACATTTCTAAGAGAGAGTTGAGTGATATTGTAAGGAGAGAAAGTGATTCAAAGGAACTTCAAAGGATTTGCTTGGGGAGGAGATTGAGATAAGAGGTTGTACTTTACTTATTTTACTTGTTTTTGTTGTGTAAACTTGTTTTTATATATAAATTCATGTTTTGTTGTATCTTCCTCATGGGATCTGAGTAGTTTGCTTTGTCTTTCTCCCTGTAATGAGAAATAATCATGTGAAGAAATGAAATTGTTTATGTGTTTTAATTTTATAATTATAATGATTCAAAATTTGAAATTCATTTACTTAATCGATCTAGCCAAGTTGTTAAGTTAAATNGAAATAATCATGTGAAGAAATGAAATTGTTTATGTGTTTTAATTTTATAATTATAATGATTCAAAATTTGAACTTCATTTACTTAATCAATCTAGCCAAGTTTTTAAGTTAAAATTTTTTGTGGAACACATTGATCGGAAAGAGCTATGCTTTCCTCAACCAAGTAAGAATCACATTTGATCTCATGGATGAGAATGTAGTTCATGTGGTTAAGTGCAAATAAATAGAGAAATAAATTTTGATGGGTGTAAATTGTTGATTATGGAGTGACAGGCTAGAACCATAGTTGAGAACTTAAGGCTAGATGTTAGCCTTCAGGCGGAGGGATAGTGGGAAATCTAGAGTGAGAGCTAGTATCTTCCCAGCATAACTAATAATTTAGAAACTTGACTCTAGATTAACCAATTTTCTTTATGCACTTGTAAGAGTGTAAGCAATAGGTATGCTCCTATTTGACACAACATAATTTACAATAATTTGAATTATTAACTAATTATAATCTCATTGGAAGGGAAAGGATACTTTCAAAATTTGAAATTTTCTTCACAAAACTTAGTTTTAGTGACATTAATGTTTACTTTAAGTTTAGAGATAAAAGTAGTTGATATAAGTCACTTAGTTTAAAAACACAAATTTTGACCTGCATTCCAATTTAAGTTTTCTGCAATTTAGTTAGAGTTTCTTTGAGTTAATATTACAAGAATTCTAAACTTCCCTATGGGATTGATACTTAGGACTCCATTAGATCCCTATATTACTTGTTTGATGTGTATACTCGCGTTAGCATATTAGCCAATATTTGAAATCAATAAATAATACCTTAAATCCGTAGGAGTGGCAGCTATAAATATTTAAATAAGTATTAACTATACTGATGTATATTATTATTGTGGCTGTCGAATAAACCTGCGCCTCTCATGGCAATGGCTCACATGGCTTGCAAGTGGCTTGGAGGTGGCTTAATGGCTTGCCCTTAGCTTGGCTAAGTTTCATGGAAAAGGATTTTGGAAGTTTTGGCATTTTTGTATTGTTTTGTCATGAGGCTTAATATGGAAAATTTAATCATATATATGGTGTAGAGTTTTGACTTAATTGAATGGATGATGAGAAGCATTTGTCATGTGTGTTGAATTTTGGGCTTTTAAAATGATTGGATTTTAAAATGAAGGGATGTGGGCTTATTAAAATCATTTAGGGAAGGCCTTAAATAAAGCTTTTAAATTATGCATGATGGGCTAGATGAATAATTGTCATGAAAAGAGGATTTATTTTTTAGCTCAAATTTTATGAAATTGAATTTGAAATGGTTTTAATGGGGATTGGGGGCAATTGGGAATTTTGGTGAAAAATGTGTTACTTTGGTAATTTTTGGAAATCTAAGTAAATTTGGTTAATTTTGTAGAGAACAGGGTGTTTTAGGTTAAGTGGGTAATTTGAAGGGGTTTAAAATGGTTTTGGTTAAGAAATGGGAATTTTGGGGCAATAGGGGCATTTTGAGATTTTTGGGTGGTTCGGTCAATTTTGGGAAATTTGTAGTGAATTTGGGTAATTGGAATAAATTGGCGTGATTTAGAATGACTTTTGGTGGGAGATTGAAATTTTGGTGAATTTGGGTAGAGTGAACATGCATAACATCAAGCTACCATAAAGCCATAGTATCCATAGGAGAACTCATTTTGGATCCTCACATGTTCTTCCTTACCATCTTAACCAAAGACTAAGGGCTTGGGACCACACATGTGAGTTTCCAAAAGGAGTTAGGAAGTAGGTCAAATGTAAGTGATTTAGGGTTTAGGGTGTGTGTGGGGAATTGTGATTGGTTCAAGTGTATGTGTGTGAGAGACCAAGAACAAGCCACCCAGGGTCATTCTAATGCTCCATTGATCCTATAAAAGTTCTCCTTGAGTTTCCTCTTGTTGGGNACTTAAGGCTAGATGTTAGCCTTCAGGCGGAGGGATAGTGGGAAATCTAGAGTGAGAGCTAGTATCTTCCCAACATAACTAAGAATTTAGAAACTTGACTCTAGATTAGCCAATTTTCTTTATGCACTTGTAAGAGTGTAAGCAATAGGTATGCTCCTATTTGACAAAATATAATTTACAATAATTTGAATTATTAACTAATTATAATCTCATTGGAAGGGAAAGGATACTTTCAAAATTTGAACTCTTCTTCACAAAACTTAGTTTTACTGACATTAATATTTACTTTAAGTTTAGAGATAAAAGTAGTTGATATAATTCACTTAGTTTAAAAACACAAATTTTGACCTGCATTCCAATTTAAGTTTTCTGTAGTTTAGTTAGAGTTTCTTTGAGTTAATATTACAAGAATTCTAAACTTCCCTGTGGGATTGATACTTAGGACTCCATTAGATCCCTATATTACTTGTGTGATACGTATACTCGTGTTAGCATATTAGCCAATATTTGAAATCAATAAATAATACCTTAAATCCGTAGGAGTGGCAGCTATAAATATTTAAAAAAGTATTAACTATAATGATGTATATTATTATTGTGACTGTCGAATAAACCTGCGCCTCTCATTGCAATGGCTCACATGGCTTGCAAGTGGCTTGGAGGTGGCTTAATGGCTTGCCCTTAGCTTGGCTAAGTTTCATGGAAAAGGATTTCGGAAGTTTTGGCATTTTTGTATTATTTTGTCATGAGGCTTAATATGGAAAATTTAATCATACATATGGTGTAGAGTTTTGACTTAATTGAATGGATGATGAGAAGCATTTGTCATGTGTGTTGAATTTTGGGCTTTTAAAATGATTGGTTTTTAAAATGAAGGGATGTGGGCTTATTAAAATCATTTAGGGAAGGCCTTAAATAAATCTTTTAAATTATGCATGATGGGCTAGATGAATAATTGTCAGGAAAAGAGGATTTATTTTTTAGCTCAAATTTTATGAAATTGAATTTGAAATGGTTTTAATGGGGATTGGGGGCAAATTGGGAATTTTGGTGAAAAATGTGTTACTTCGGTAATTTTTGGAAATCTAAGTAAATTTGGTTAATTTTGTAGAGAACAGGGTGTTTTAGGTTAAGTGGGTAATTTGAAGGGGTTTAAAATGGTTTTGGTTAAGAAATGGGAATTTTGGGGCCATAGGGGCATTTTGAGATTTTTGGGTGTTTCGGTCAATTTATGGAAATTTGTGGTGAATTTGGGTAATTGGAATAAATTGGCGTGATTTAGAATGGCTTTTGGTGGGAGATTGAAATTTTGGGTAAATTTGGCAATTTTGGGTTCCAAGAGTATTTTGGTAATTTTGGTTAATTTGGGTAGAGTGAACATGCATAACATGAAGCTACCATAAAGCCATAGAATCTAAAGGAGAACTCATTTTGGATCCTCACATGTTCATCCTTACCATCTTAACCAAAGACTAAGGGCTTGGAACCATGCATGTGAGTTTCCAAAAGGAGTTAGGAAGTAGGTCAAATGTAAGTGATTTAGGGTTTAGGGTGTGTGTGGGGAATTGTGATTGGTTCAAGTGTATGTGTGTGAGAGACCAAGACCAAGCCACCCAGGGTCATTCTAATGCTCCATTGATCCTATAAAAGTTCTCCTTGAGCTTCCTCGTGTTGGTTTCAATCTTCTAAATATTAGAGGTTAGAACTGTACATATGAAACTCCATAAAGAATAAGGAAGCGTTTAGAACTTTTAAGAGTGGTAGGCTCCATCACTAAGCTTTTGAGATACTCGACGGGAAAGTTCTATCGCTAGAACTTAGGCTTCTAAAGATGAGAAACTAGACCTCACCAAAAATGAATTCAATATCAATCCTCTCCTATTAAATTTTTGTATCATAGTATTTTCAATGCTTTTTAGGGAAAGGTGGTAAGAAGCTCTCATTGGCCTTGGCCTAGCCTCCTGTCTGGTGATCTTTCTCTAGGCCGATTAGAATCCCATGGATATTTAAGGGGCCTTTAGGTGAATTCCTAAGGTTTCTAGTTTGATAAGTACACTATGGCGTCTTCCACCCATTGAAAGTAAACTTAGGTCATCCCAACCAAGGATTGAGGATTTGGTCTTAACCTCAGGAAGTGAGTTTAGTTCTGGCTAAAAGTCCTGTATGGGTGAATCCCATATCTAGTTATCTAAGAAGGTAGCCAGGGAACCTTAAGGCTAAGTCCTACGCTAATATAGAGAAGAAAAGAGGCCCTCACAAAAGTGAGGTCAACTGTAAGTTAATCCAACTGCGTACTTTTATGTTTTCAGCTTCAGTAGTTTGTAGATTGTACATTTTTGTAGAGCTACACATGTAGCAGTTTTTAGCTACGTGTTCTTTCGGATATCAACATTTGTTTCTTTTTTTGTTTAATAGATTACTAATGATATGATTTTTCTAGTTTTCTTCCCCAACATAGGCCATCCATTCTATCTGAGTTATTATTCGGAAAACGTTCAACCATTCCTACTTATCATGGAAGGAGGTCTCGATCCTTGTTCAAGATATGTGGTTTCAGGACTGCAAGATATATATTGAATACATTATCTTCAATTATATATATTTTTTATCAATGTACCCTTTTTGTTTCATTTTACAGAAACAGTGGTTTTAGCCACATGAGGAGGCCTATATCTTGTGCAACTTTGAGCATAAGGCAAGTGATTGTCTTCGTGAAAAATTAAGTGACAAACTAAATACACATCAGCAACCATCATGGCTCAAGGAGGATGTGTTTGCCTCACTTCCTATGTACTAGGATTCTCCTGAATACTAGAAGAAGAGGGAGCATACCAAAAAAAGAATCACCTCTATGACAGCAGAGGCATAGAGGCCTCCAAGCACACTGGTGGGGCGATGCCACAAACAGAGCATAAAAGATTACTGGTAAGAGTTAATTTTTGAATTAAAATTTCTTGTAGATTAACTTTATGCTAATTATTACACTACTTTGATATCTTAAAGTGTTAAGATGTGACCCATCTGTTGTCTTGTTATATGCGCTCACTCATAAGAGACGGTCGAACCAGGACTGACTTGATAATAGATCTTAGACAACCCAGGTAATGCAAAAGTTTAATTATTTTAGAATTCAAATAATTATTGAATTTTTTCTAGCCTTTAACTTTCATTAATCCTTTTATTTGTATGAGACCTTTCAAAGGAGTAAGGAGAGCCGATCCCACGAGTCTAGCGATATTACAATCACAGCTCATGATCCCTTCGACATGAAATTGTAGACAGAGGCTACTAGAGGGAAGAAAAAGGATGGGGTCTACAACATAGGGTCTCAGATGTCGTCTTGTGACCCTTGTCCCTTTAGCTCATCCGGTGCACCGACTTCTACTGCCCAGAAGAGGAACTTTGTAGGCAGGTTGTCGTGCTTGCTTTTGATATTAAGGCCAGAGCCGTTGTTGAGGTAGCTACCCTGATCTCCACCCAGATAGCCCAAATAAAATGGGAGATGTAATTGAAGATGAAAGTAAATTTTGACACAGTATTATGTCATGCACGACAGGGAAGGAGGAAAGATGAGGATGAGTTCGACGAGGAGTTGATGAGAGAACCGATGAGAACTAGGGACTTATTTTTTTCCTTTTAGGTTATTTATAAAAAAAAATTGAAAAGAAAATTATTTTTTTTGTACAAATATTCATTTTGATGGTTTTCACATTAATTAATAGTGTGATATTTGTTTAATAACTTCTTGGATTAGTATATTGTGCTGTGTGAAAATTATTGTGTTAGAATTGTAGATGTAGAAATTGTAGTAATGAAGAAGCATATTACTTGTTTTTAATGCTATAGATTTTTAACAATTTACCGATGCACTATCATAATTTTTTACAGGTAGTACTCGTCGGTGATCTTACTATGATCATTTTCTATAGCTTCCAATCCAACACCACGATATAATTTTGTGATATCTACTTCAGTTTTCAGACGATACAAACCATCAGACATAACAATGGTTTTGAAATATAAAGTATAGGGAACAAAACAAAGAAATAAAGTAGACACAAATGGTTTTTAAATATTATATGGTATCATTATTGTTCAAATAGAAAAAAATCAAGCTGGTTTTTTAAATTATTTTGCATTATTTGGTCAAGCTGATCAACTTTTTTTTTAACAAAATCCTTTTCTTTTTTATATTGTGTTTCCATGCTTACACCTAAATTTTTATCAAAGCCTTGGTTCTTTTAATGGCTTAACGTTTAATAGTGCAAACATTTTGGCACATGATGGCAAAATTTTTTATTGAGAAAATAAGAGAACCTAAAGAAGTTTTAGAATATTAAAGTTTTGAGACATTTTTTTTTAGGTATTGAATAGAAAGATATATTTTTTTTCTTAATATTAGGGTATAGGGCTGGCAAAGAGTGCATTTTAGTGGAAAAGCCACAACCAGATAACATGAGAAAATCATTTAAAGTGTGATTATGGATTATTTAAATTGCTTCCAAAAAGTCTTTAAACTAAAAAATAATAATAATAAAAGGAGTGGTTTTTTTTCTAATTTTATGTTAGTTTTAATCAAGCCACCATTTAGGAATAAATTCATCATTAAAATTATGGCACATGGTTGATTTTTAGGCTGCATAAGATGGCCAAGCTTGAAGAAAAATACATATAGTATGTTCCTTGCATGCATGAATTACACACACACACACACTTAGATATGGTAAAGCTTAGTTACATGAAGTGATTTATAGCTTAATCCTAATACCAATGATGATAGCATATAGATGATCCTATGTAGGAAAGTCTTGAAAAATATGAATTTGAATGAATTAAGTTGTATGTGTAGCTAAAGTGGAAGGATAAATCATTGGGATGAAATGGGTGATACTTTTGTCGATTGTAATGGGTGAAGTGGATGACATGGTGGCCATGTTAGTCATGATGGTTGTGGCATCATAGTGGTTGTCGTAGAATGCAATAATCGTTC
>JXCR01138941.1:304042-320117 GCA_002079205.1 Phalaenopsis hybrid cultivar | reverse complement strand
AGGGCTTAGGTTAAGAAGAAAATCCAAGCCAATTAGCCTAGGTCCAACCCTAAGGGAAAACCCAATTCATGGCACAAGGCTCATTCCTATTGGGCCACTCATGACCCAATAGCCACCTAGTATGGTATATGGGTGACACACCAAGCCAAGTCAGCCTAAATTCATATTTAATTGATGGCTTGCCACTATTCGTCATGACTCATCATGGGAGGGAACACATGTCACCTAGCCCAATCCACCTTAAACCAGCCCTTGATGAGTCAAACAAATCAAACACTTGGCAACTAGAGTTAAGTTAGGTATGATCCACATCAAACCTAATCTAGCTCAAGTTAAACTTAGGCTAGGTCTAGGTCCAGCTTCACTTGGATCTAGCTCAACCTAATGCAAGCTCAGAACCTATCCTAGGTCTAACACAACCAAGACCTAGCCCAAACCATCCCAAGCTTCAAGCATGACATAGTTCTAGCCCAGCCTAGACCTGGCTTGACCAAGACATTGAACACAATACAACTTAGGCCTGACCTATCTCTGATCTAGTTCAATTTAAGCTCAACCCTAGGTAGGTCTGATCTAAATCAGACCTAAGCTCAACCCAACCCCACTTGAGTCTAGCCTGCTCTAGGCTTGACTTAACCAAAATCTAACTTAAAACATAATCTAGGTTCATATCAACTTAAATCACCGGGTCAACCCAACCTAACTCGGGTCAGCACAAATAAACTTAAATCACTGGTTTAACCCAACCTAGCTGGAGTTAACCCAAATTAACTTAAATCACTAGGTTAACCCAGTCTCTCTTGGGTTAACCTAAATTAACTTAAATCACCAAGTCAGTGCAACCTAACTCAGATTATCCTAAATCAAGTTAAATCATTAAGCCAACCTAACCTCACTCGGGTTAACCCAAATCTACTTAAATCACCGGGTCAACCCGACCTACCTCGGATTAACCCAAATCAACTTAAATCACCACGTCAACACGACTTAGCTCAGGGTAACCAAAATCAACTTAAATCATCGAGTCAACTATACCAACTTCGGGCTAACCCAAATCAACTTAAATGACCGGGTTAGACCGACCTATCTTGGTTTGACCCAAATTATATTAATTTACCAGGTCAACTCAACTTAAATCGGGCTAACCCAAATTAACTTAAATCTTCGGTCAACCCAACCGAACATGGGTTAACCCAAATCAATTTAAATTACCGGGTCAACCCACCTAACTCGAGTTCACCCAAATCAACCTAAACCATCTAGGCTAACCCAGCTTAAATGGTTTGCCCAAATCAACTCAAAAAGTTTGGGCTAACCTGACCTAATTCAGGTTAACCCAAACCAATCAAAAGTTATCCCCAACTAACCCGACCTAACTCGGTTAAATAAAAAATAATCCAATAGTCAACCAAACTATATTCAAGTCTAATCAAACTTAGACTTATTTCAACCAAATCAAGTTCGAGTTTAACCCAACTTGACTCAATTGAATTGAAGTTCAATTCAACTGAGGTAACCTGGCCAAAGTCGAGTTTTTCCATAATCAACTCTTGTTGATCTAGATCAACCCGACCTAACTCATATTTTTTAAAATCGACTAAGGACAAATGATCCACTTGCAAAATTACCTCTTTTTAATATACATTTAATGTTCATTTTATATACATTTTTTATGATATTGCACTTAAAGGAAGATATTTTTCATGTTTCTGGTTCCAGGTATAAGAAATAGATTTTTGGAAAAAATAGAGCAAAAATAGTGTAATTTGGAGTCAAAACAAACAAGGAAGAAACATTTGACGTGACACATTTTGATATGTTTTTCTATGCTTAATCTCCCTTAAATTTTTCACATGTTTTTAAATGAAATTAAACTTTAAATAAAGGTTATTTTCATGCTCATCTTGTAGGTATACCAATTTGGAGCGCAATGGAGCTAAAACAGGGCGAATTAGAGTTGAAACGGAGCAAAACAAGGCGAAACGGTGGAGTTGCCTACACTGTGGGGCCTATGCGCCTAAAAATGGTGCCTAAGCGCCAGTGATGACAAAAAAATGGTTCCTAGACTCCATAAACTATCCAACAATGGTTATGAACGACTTTTGGTGGTTTCGGGCTATTCTGGAAGGTTCTAGATGGATATGCATGCCCCAATGAGTCGGGCAATGAATCTAGACATCTAAAAATGAAGAGATGTGTCTGTTGGAGTGAAGATGTGTGTCTCTTGGAGTGAAGAGATGTGTCTCTTAGGAAAAGGATGTTTTAGTGTCTCTTTAAAAATAGGGCTTGATGCCAACCTAAATTAACTTAAATCACCAAGTCAGTGCAACCTAACTCAGATTAACCTAAATCAACTTAAATCATTGAGTCAACCTAACCTCACTCGGGTTAACCCAAATCTACTTAAATCATCGGGTCAACCCGACCTACCTCGGATTAACCCAAATCAACTTAAATCACCATGTCAACATGACTTAGCTAAGGGTAACCAAAATCAACTTAAATCATCGAGTCAACTAGACCAACTTTGGGCTAACCCAAATCAACTTAAATGACCGGGTTAGACCGACCTATCTTGGTTTAACCCAAATCATATTGATTTACTGGATCAACTTGACTTAAATTAGGCTAACCCAAATTAACTTAAATCTTCGGTCAACCCAACCGAACATGGGTTATTCCAAATCAATTTAAACTGACAGGTCAACCCACCTAACTCGTGTTCACCCAAATCAACTTAAACCATCTAGGTTAACCCGACCTAAATGGTTTGCTCAAATAAACTAAAACGTTTTGGGCTAACCTGACCTAATTCAAGTTAACCCAAACCAATCAAAAGTCATCCCCAACTAACCCGACCTAACTCGGTTAAATAAAAACTAATCCAACAGTCAACCAAACTATATTCTAGTCTAATCCAACTTAGACTTATTTCAACCAAATCAAGTTTGAGTCTAACCCAACTTGACTCAATTGAATTGAAGTTCAATTCAACTAAGGCTTGACTGAGGTAACCCGGCCTAACTCAGGCTTTTCCATAATCAACTCTTGCTGATCTGGATCAACCCGACCTATCTCATATTATTTAAAATTGACTAAGTACAAATTATCCACTTGAAAATTACCTCTTTTTAATATACATTTAATGTTCATATTATACACATTTTTTATGATATTGCACTTTAAAGGAAGATATTTTTCATGTTTTTGGTTCCAGGTACAAGAAACATATTTTTGGAAAAAATAGAGCAAAAATAGTGTAATTTGGAGTTAAAACAAGCAAGGAAGAAAATTTTGACCTGACACATTTTGATATGTTTTTCTATGCTTAATCTCCCTTAAAATTTTCACATGTTTTTAAATGAAATTAAACTTTAAATAAAGGTTATTTTCATGATCATCTTGTAGGAATACCAATTTGGAGTGCAATGGAGCTGAAACATGGCAAAACAGAGTTGAAACAGAGCGAAACAAGGCGAAACGGTGGAGCTGCCTACACTGTGTTGCCTATGCACCCAAAAATGGCGCCTAAGCGCTAGTGATGACAAAAAAATGGGTCCTAGGCTCCATAAACTGTCCAAGAATGGTTATGGACGACTTTTGGTGGTTTTGGCCTGTTCTGGAAGGTTCTAGATGGATATGCATGCCCCAATGAGTCGGGCAATGAATCTAGACATCTAAATAAGAAGAAATGTGTCTGTTGGAGTGAAGAGATGTGTCTCTTGGAGTGAAGAGGTGTGTCTCTTGGGAAAAGGAGGTTTTAGTGTCTTTTTAAAAATAGGGCTTGATGCCTCTCATTAGGAGGACTAGGAGAGTACTAGGAGGAGTTTTAGGAGGATTTTAGAGAGAGTTTGATGTGAGTTGATGGAGATGTAGATTTCCTTCATGTCTGGAGAAATTGATGAGGGATTTTGAAAGAAATGTGTAAAGGAATTGTATGAGGGAAGCATGGATCGGCAAGAAACTTTGTTAGAGAGATTTTCATCTTTTTTTCAGATGATTAAAAACTAAGTATTGTGTCCTTCATTATCTTGTAATTGTTGTAAACACTTTTTAGTGGATTTGATTTAATTTACTGAAGTTTTCTATTTTGTTTTCCTCATGCTTCGTGAATAGCTTTCCTTACTCATTTCTTTTGATTTGAAGTAGTGGCATGTGTAGGAAAATTCATTTTCTTACAAAACGATTTCAATCTCTTGTTATGAGTGATATCTCCTTTACTTCATTGACATAATTTAAGTGACAATAGGTTATGTTAAATTTGTTGTAATTGAAACTACCACTTGAGAAAGCAGTGATCTTACAACTTGAGCGCACTCACATTGTCTGGATGGCTATGATAAAGTAGTTTGGGTGGTAATGCAACTTTTAGGGAAATCAAAATTTAAAGATCTGTTTCTATTATGATTTTCTAGGTAATAGATAATTGCTCAAAACTAATAGAATACGAAGTGTATCTATACACTTGGATGAGTGGTAAGTAGACATATCTTCTTTATTGGCACAAAATTCTATAAAATCCTTTTAGTGCTTATGCCATTATTTTCATTTACTTTTCCCTTACTATGATTTTAATAAATGTTTTAGAATGCATGTTAAAATTATTTTTATTATTAATGTGACATTATTCGCTTGAACTTCATTTACATTGCAATTTTTTCCTATTGTAATTGTATTAAGACCTAGGAGGGCGGTGTAATTCTCAACTGAGCAGGTGATACATCAAAATAATATGGAGATCACCCGAGGGATAGTGCAAATAGATAGAGAGATAAGATTTGATGAGCGTAGAATTGATGTCTCTAGGTTGACATGCTATATTCTCTTATCAATTTGGTCTAAAGTTGGAACTAAAGGTTACTGGTAGGTGATACACCAAAATAATATGTAGTTTTATGTATATATTTTATGCTTATTTTTGGTGATATTGGACTTTAAAGAAGGGTATTTTCATGTTTTTGCTGCAAGTATATCAATTTTAGGTATTTAGAGCAAAAGTAGCAAAAATGACGAAATTTGAAGCCAAAACAACAAATTTTGAGATTCTGGCGCAAGATGTGCCAACATACAGAGATCTGGCGCAAGATGCACCAGATTGATGCCAGATGTGCCAAAACCCAGAACAATACGGTCCTTAGTGCTGGAACAAGATGCGTCAAAGATGACTTTTTGCGGATTAAGGCGGTTCGAGAAGAATTTCACACGAATTTCATAAGAGACACTCATTCTAAACACCCTTGGAGTGATTCAATGTATCTATACACTTTGGAAAGTTTTTTTATGAAGGGATATGTCTCTTGGACCAATGGGCATGTCTTTTGAATTCAAAAGAGTTGATTTTTGGATAGAATTTTGGGGGGAATTTTTAATTCTATTTGGAGGGAGGCAACTTTTAATAAAAGAAGAGGACTTCTAGAATGTGTGTGTGTGTAGTGTATGAAGGGGGGGAAAAGAGAAGAAATGGAGAGAGAGAGAGAGAGAGAGAGAGAGAGAGAGAGAGACAAGTCAAGGACTTGGAGATTTTCTTCAAGGAATTTAAGAGGAGAGGGATGGTGAGAGATTTCTTCTTCATTACACTTCTATGAGAGAATTGAGAGTGCTTGTAAAGAGAGAAAGGCTTGAAGAGAACTTCCAAGGATTTGCTTGGGAAGAATTGTGAGATAAGTTATGTTTTTTTTTTCTTTTATTTTGTAAACATGTTTTTATACATGAAATCCATTTTTTTGTCGTATCCTTCTCATGAATTCTAAGTAGTCTTCTTTATTCTTCTCCCTACTTTGAGATATAGTTTTGTGAAGAGTTGATTTAGTTTTATATGATTTTAAATGTTAATAATTTGTAATGATTTGAGCTCCAATCTTAATTTACTTTTCGATCTGACCAATTAAAATGTTAAAATGTGTTAAGAAACATATGTTCTGAAAGGGTCATGATTTCTACAACATGAGAAGAATCACATTTGATTTTAATTTCTCCACAATCCAGAGACTCATTGTAAAGGGGAATAATGCTTTCTTTAATTTGAACTTTTTCTCACCTAAACATTGTTTAGTTTTAGTAAGTTCACTTTTGAAAGTTTAGAATTTAGTTTAGTTAATTTTGGCTTTCAACTGAATTTTAATTAGCATTCACTCTAGTATTTAATATTCAAATTTCGCACTTTACTTTTTGTAGTCTTAAAAATTGCGTATACATTATAATCTTAAGAATTTACTTATAGGCATTTCCAACTTCCCAGTGGGATCGATATCTAGGACTTCATTAGAGTTTTTTATTACTTGAGCGATACGTATACTTGTGTTATTTTTAAAAGGAATTTGGCAGTTTAAAGATTTTTAAAAGATAAAACTATTTCACTGAAATTATTTTTGTTGGGATTAATTTACATATTTGTTATTGTATTTGCCGAGTGTATTTTGTAATATTGAAAATTAACACACTAAATCCACCCGCATCAAGTTTTTTGTACCATTGCCGGGGAAGTAACGAAATGTATTAGTAAGTTATTTTATAATTTATAGTATTTTTATTTTTAAACTATAAAAAAAAGTGTTTGTAGTTTAGTTTGAATATTTTATTATTAAAGTGTATTTTCTTATTTTAAATTACTTATTGTGTTTATTTATGCGTAGTGTAAGGTCTGACTATTTAGTACCTTACGATGTTGAGATAGAAAGAACTATTAGAAAAATATGAAAACAACAAAAAGAGATAGACCATATTAGCAAAATGACTTGCAATTTAAGTAATGCTGGAAATGGAAATGAACGTCATGAGAGACGTTTAAGAGATTATGCTAATCATACAGAAGATGAAATTCATTTAAGTATACAAAACCCTGTTGTAGCTGCCAATTCATTTGAGCTTAAGCCTGCTATTATCCAAATTGTACAAAATAATCTGTTTGGAGGAACACCAATTGAAAATCCTAATTTACTTCTTGCTAATTTTCTAGAATTGTGTGCTATTTTTAAATATGATGGAGTTTTGAATGATGCCATCAAACTTAGACTTTTCCTTTTTCACTAAGGGATAAAGCTAAGATGTGGTTAAACTCGTTAGCACCTGATCTATCAGAACTTGGGGAGATTTATCACAAAAATTTTTATCTAAATATTTCCCACGTTCAAAAACTATTAAGCTTAGAAATGATATTACATGTTTCTGTCAGTTTGAAGGGAAATCAATTTATGAGGCCTGAGAAAGATTTAAAGATCTCTTTAAAAAGTGTCCACACCATGCATTGCTAGATTGGTTAATAATTCAAATTTTCTATAAATGGATCTCTTATATTGATAATTGGCGCTGCTGCTGGTGGTTCATTAATGTCAAAAATATTTGATGAAGCATATTCTTTAATTGAAGAGATGACAACTAATAATTTTTAATGGCCCTCTGAAAGGGTAAATCCAAAAAGAGTAGCCAGTATTCATGATTTTGATGTAATATCTATGTTAGCTGCACAAATAGTTACTATATTGAAGAAGATAGATTAATCTGAAATGAATTATTCTCAGACATCACCCGTGCTTGAGGAAAACTCATTGGGACAAATGATATAATCTCAATTTTCTTATGAGATCTTAAATGCAATAAATAATCGTTCCAATAATCCTTATGCCAATTATTATAATCCTGGTTGAAAGAATCACCAAATTTTAGTTGGAGTAACAATAACTCTAATGCTACAAATTTGCAATGGGGAAACAACACAGCTAACCCATTGGGAGACTCCAACAATCAAGGAAATCCAACTTATAAACCTTATTACCCTCCGGGTTTTAATAATTTGCATAATAAGGAGAAAAAGTTGTTAATGGAAGAATGGATATTGCAAATGGGAAGTCAATTACAAAGTCAAGGAGCTGTAATTAGAAACATGGAAAATCAATTGGGATGTATTGCTATTGCACTTAGCAATAGACCTCCAGGAACGTTGCCTAGTAATATTGAAGTAAATCCTAAATATAAAAATAAAGAGAAAATTAAGGCTATTCAACTGAGAAGTGAAAACAATTAGAAAACAGAGTTAAAAAAGAAGTGAAAGTTGAAGTTTAAGAAAATTAGGTGGAAAATGCAAATTTTGGTGAAGATTTTCATTTTAAGTCAGAAAGTTCTATTAAACCAATGAAAATCACTGTAGAAAGACCACCACCTCCATTTCCTCAAAGATTGAACTAGAAAAATAGAGATAAAAATTTTTTAAAATTTTTAGAAATATTAAGAAAATTAATGATAAAAATTCCATTTATTGAAGTTTTGGAACAAATGCTAAGCTATGTAAAGTTCATGAAGGATATACTTAATAAGAAAAGAAAGTTTGTAGATAATGAGACTGTTGCACTCAGTGAAGAGTGTAGCGCTATAATTTAGAAAAAACTTCCTAAAAAAGTTAAGGATCCTGAAAGTTTTACAATTCCTTATGCTATTGGCGAATGATTTTTTTAGAAAAGCTTTATTTGATTTATGAGCCAATATTAATCTTATGTTGTTATCAATTTTCAGAAGACTGGGTTTAGGAGATATTTCACCTACAACTGTAACTTTTCAGTTAGTTGATTGTTCGATTACTTATTTTAAAGAGTTATAGAAGATGTTTTGGTAAAAGTTGATAAATTTATCTTTCCTGTGGACTTTATTGTATTAGATATGGAGGAAAATAAAAATATTTATATCATTTTAAGAAGAAAATTCCTTCTCAATTGAAGAGCTTTAATAGATGTGCAGAAAGGAGAACTAACTATGGGAGTTAGTGATTAAAATGTTACATTTAATATTGCAAAATCAATGATATTCGCTGCAAAAAAACAAGAGATAAAATACTTCAGAATGGATATTAATGAATATCTAAGCCATGAATATTTCAAAAAGACATTCGAAAGGGAATTTGAAAAGGAATCTGTAGAATATCAAGATGAGGATAAGATTCAAGATGAATCTACAGAAGAGAGTAAAGAAAATTTGAATTATGTTAAGAAAAAAATTGAAATGTTAGATCCTCCAGAAAATATTAAGAATGTGATTTCATCTATTGAGAAACCTCTTGAACTAGAACTGAAAATACTTCCTACACATTTGAAGTTTGCATTTTTAGGAGATTTATGTACATTACCTGTTATAGTATCCTCAAAATTAATTGAGAAGCAAGAACAACAGTTGTTGGAAACCTTAAAAAGATATAAAAAATCCTTTGATTGAACATTAGCTGATATTAAAGGAATCAATCCTTCAATTTGTAAGCATAGAATTTTATTGGAAGACCAACATGAACCAAGAGCTGATCCTCAAAGGAGATTAAATTCTATGACGAAGGAAGTTGTGAAGAAAGAAATTTTAAAATAGTTAGATGCTCGAATAATATATCCTATTTCAAACAGTGTTTGGGTAAGTCCAATTCATTGTGTTCCAAAGAAATGAGGAGTGACCGTAGTGACAAATGAGAATAATGAATTAATACCAAAAAGACAAGTCACTTGATGAAAAATCTGCATAGATTATAAGAAATTAAATTCTGCCACCAAGAAGGATCATTTTCCTTTACCCTTTTTGGACTAGATGTTGGATAAGCTAGCTGGGCATAGATATTTTTGTTTTTTAGACGGATATACCGGTTATCATGAAATACCTATTGTTTCAAAGGATTAAGAGAAAACAACATTTACTAGTCCTTATGGAACTTTTGCTTTTCGGCGAATGCCCTTTGGATGATGTAATGCACCTGCAACATTTTAAAGATGTATGATGTCAATTTTCAGTGATTTAATTGAAAAAGGGATTGAAGTCCTTGTGGATGATTTTTCTGTATTTGGAACTTCATTTGAAATATGTCTAAATCTTTCAGAGAAAATCCTTGAACGATGTGAAAAGACTAATCTCGCATTGAACTGCAAAGAAATGTTAATTTATGGTTGTAGGAGGAATTTTACTTGCGCATAAAATTTTAGAAAATGACATGAAAGTAGATCCTACAAAAATTTAGGTTATATCAAACTTACCTCCACCTACTACTGTAAGAGGAGTTAGGAGCTTTTCAGGACATGTTGGATTTTACAGACGATATATTAAAGATCTTTCAAAAACTACTAAGCCTTTATGCCGACTTCTGGAAAAGATACAAAATTTGATTTTAACCAAGATTGCCTTAAAGCCTTTGAAACTTTAAAGGAAAAATTGATCATTGCTCTGATAATTGTTTCACCTAATTGGGAGAAACCTTTTGAATTAATGTGTAATGCAAGTGATTATGCTATTGGATTTTTTTAGGGTAGAGATATGATGAGAATTTTAAAGTCATATACTATGCTAGTAAGACTTTTAATGATACTCAAATTAATTACACCACCACTGAAAGAGAGTTATTAGACATTGTGTATGCTTTTGATAAGTTTAGATTATATCTGATTGGAGCTAAATGTGTTGTGCATACTGACCATTCGACTATTAAATATTTGATGCAAAAGAAGTATGTTAAACTAAGATTAATTAGATGGGTATTTCTGATGCAAGAGTTTGATTTTGTAGTAGTCGATAGAAAATGGACTCATAATCAAATTGTTGATCATCTATATAGGCTAGAACAGAAAGAAAAACATGACAAGAAAAAAGAAATTAATGAAACTTTTCTTGATGAACAACTTTATGTTTTAAAGGGATGGGAAATACCTTGGTATGCTGAAATTGTAAATTATATTGTTAGTGGTATTTTATCATATGGACTAACAAAACAACAGGAAAGGAAATTCATTCATGATACAAAATCTTATTTTTGGAATGACCCCTATTTATATTATCAATGCAAAGATTTAGTAATGAAACGATGTGTGCTTTACAAAGAAATTCATGAAATTATCCAAAAATGTCATGATCCTGATTTTTTAGGTCATTTTGAGAATGATAGAATTATTCATAAAATTTTGCAATCTAAATTTTATTGGCCCACTCTATTTAGAGATGTTAATATATATATATATATATATATATATATATATAAACATGTGATCGGTGTCAGAGAGTAGGTAATATTTCAAAAAGAAATAAAATGCTTCTAAATTTTAATTTGGAAATTGAAATTTTTGATGCATGGGATTGGATTTTATGGAACCATTTATACATTCATTAGGAATATATATATAGATTTTCAAAAAGGAATATATTTTATGGAACCATTCAAACAGATCAAGCAGTCCTGTAAGCCCATAATGCAGTATCGAGTCTAGTAGACCAATCTACTCTACTAGGGTTTATAGTCTTCTCTAGTATTTATTTAATCTCTTTATTAAAAACTTCAGCTAACCCACTGGTCTGAGGGTGATAAGAAGTAAAGATTCTATTAATAACATTAAACTTTTTTGCCAATCTCTGAATGTATTTATTCCTGAAATGGGATCCTCCGTCAGTAATAATCACTCTCGGCATTCCATATCTAGTGAAAATGTTTTTCATTAAAAATCTTGAAACACTTTTAGCGTCACAACGAGGTAAAGCTTGTGCTTCTATCCACTTTGAAACGTAGTCCACCACAACTAATATGTATAAGTTCCCAGATGAAGGAATAAATGATCCCATGAAATCCAATCCTCAAACATCAAAGATCTCAACTTCTAACATGAAATTCAGAGGCATTTCAGTTCTTCTAGATATATTGTCTACTCATTAACATCGATCACAAATTTTTATGTATCTGTAAATATCTCTAAAGAGATTAGGCCAATAGAACCTAGCTTGTAAAATTTTATAAGCAGTTTTACCAGTTCCAAAATGTCCTCCAAATTCAGAATCATGACATTTCTAAAAATTAGTTCAGTTTCTTCATAAGGTACACATCTTCTCATAATAAGATCCTTAAATTATTATATAAATAAGACTCTTCCTTAAAATATGTTTTTGCATCATGAATGAATTTTCTTTGTTATTGCAATGTCAGCATAGGTGGCAAAATATCACTTACAATATAATTAACAATATCAACATACCATGGTATTTTCCACTCATTAATATTATAGAGTTGTTCATCAGGGAAACTGTCTGTAATTTCATTATCGGTGTCAGATAATTCATGATATTCTAATCTCGACAAATGATCAGTAATTTGATTATCAGTTCCCTTTTTATTAATAACCATAAAATCAAATTCTTGCATCAAAAGTATCCATTTAATTAACCTTTATTTGGCATCCTTCTTTTGCATCAGATATTTAATAACAGAGTGATCAGTGTGCACAGCACATTTAGTCCCAATTAAATAAGATCTAAATTTGTCAAAAGCATCACAATAGCCAGTAACTCTTTTTTAGTAACAATGTAGTTAATTTGAGCATCAATAAGATTTTTACTAGCGTAGTATATAACTTTAAAATCTTATCATACCTTTGTCCAAGAACAGCTCCAATAGCATAATCACTAACATCAAACATCAGTTAGAATGGTTTCTCCCAGTTAGGTGAAACTATTGTAGGGGCTGTGATTAGCTTTTCTTTTAATTACTCAAAGGCATTTAAACAGTCTTCAGTAAACTCAAATTTCTTATCCTTTTCTAAGTAATAACTCAAAGGTGTTTAAACAGTCTTCAGTAAACTCAAATTTCTTGTCCTTTTCTAAAGCCATAGAGGTTTAGTAACTTTTGAGAAATCTTTAATAAAATGCCTGTAAAAACCAACATGTCCCTGATAGAGGTTTGGTAATTTTTGAAAAATCTTTAATATAACGCCTGTAAAAACCAACATGTCCACAAAAACTTCTAACCTCACTTACATTAGTAGGAGGTGTTAATTTAGATATAACTTGAATTTTTGACAGGTCTACTTTCATACCATTTTCCAAAATTTTATACACTAACACAATTCCTCCTGCAACCATAAATTGACATTTCTCCCAAATTAGAACTAAATTAGTTCTTTCGCATAACTCCAAAACTTTTTCAAGATAATTTAAGCATGCATCAAATGATGTTTCAAATACAGAAAAATCATCCATAAACACTTCTATTCCATCTTCAATTAACTTACTAAATATAGACATCATACATCTCTGGAATGTTGTAGGTGCATTACATAATCCAGAAGGAATTCTTTGAAGAACAAAAATTCCAAAAGGACTAGTAAATGTTGTCTTTTCTTAATCCTCAGGAGTAATAGGAATTTGATGGTAGCCGTTATATCCAAATAAAAAACAAAAATATTTGTACCGAGCAAGTCTATCCACTATTTGGTCTAAAAATGATAAAGGTAAGTGATCTTTCCTAGTGGCAGTGTTTAATTTTCTAAAATTAATGCAAGTACGCCAACCAGTAACTTATCTGATAGGTATTAATTCATTATTCTCTTGTGCTTCAGCAGTCACCCCTCATTTCTTAGGAACACAATGAATTGGCTAACCCAAGCACTGTCTGAAATAAGATATATAATTCCAGTGTCCAACCATTTCAAAATTTCTTTCTTGACTACTTCTTTAATCATTGGATTTAATCTCCTTTGTGGATCAACTCTGGTTTATATTGTTCATCCAGTATAATTCTGTGCATACAAATCGAAGCTTTGATTCCTTTAATATCAGTTAAGGTCCAACCAAAAACTTTCTTATATCCTTTTAATGTATCCAACAGTCTTTGCTCTTTGAAATCATTTAATTAATATAATAACAGGTAATGTATATGAGTCTCTCATAAACACATACTTCAAGTGGTTAGGCAATATTTTTAACTCAAGTTCAGGTGGTTTTATAATTGATTCTTGCAAATCATTTAATTCTGAAGACATAATAACAGGTAATGTAGATGAGTCTCCCAAAAATACATACTTCAAGTGGCTAGGTATATTTTCAACTCAAGTTCAGGTGGTTTTATAATTGACGGAACTAGATTCTTATCAACATTTCATGTAATATCCAGCATCTTAAATCTTTCCTGAACATAATCTAATTTTCATTTTCTATTTCATCCAAAAGAACTTCATCTTTGTCTTCAAATTTTTTTCTCTTAAAAAAATTCTTTAAAATGCTCGTTCAATAGATGTTCACTAATTTCCTTGTGAAAACATTCATTATCTCTTTCAACAGCAGGGTATTTCATAGATTTCGTAATGTTAAAAGTAACTTCTTGATCGTTCACTTTCATAGTTAATTCTCCCTTTTGAACATCTATCATAGCTTTTCTAGTAGCTAAAAAATTTCTTTATCTTCCTCCATATCTAAAACAATAAAATCCACAGGAAAGATAAATTTATCAACTTGTACTAACACATCTTCTATAACTCCTTTAAGATAAGTAACTGAATGATCTAGTAACTAAAGAGTTACAGGAGTAGGTGAGACTTCTCCTAATCCTAATCTTTTGAAAATTGAAAGAGGCATAAGATTAATGCTTGCTCCCAAATCAAATAAAGATCTTCCATAANTAGGTTGATGTTCATTTTCTATTCTTTGATTGTTCACATTGTTTTCCATTGTGTCAGGATTTTTAGNCATTGAAAATTGTTGGTAGCCATCTCTTCTATTAACGAATAAGCCTCATCAAAAGGTTTTGACATTAAAAAATCACCAGCCGCAGCATCTATAATCGATATAAGAGATCCCACTAATCCATTGTAAAAAATTTGAATTGTCAACCAATTTGGTAACGAATGATGTAGGTACTTCCTAAGAAGATCTTTAAATCTCTCCCAAGCTTCATATATCAACTCTCCATCAATCAAACAAAATGATGTTATGTCATTTCTAAGTTTAGCAGTTTTGGATGGAGAGAAATCTTTGGATAGAAATTTCTATGAAAGTTCTCCCCAAGTTCCAATAGATCTAGGTGCTAACAAATTTAACCACATCTTAGCCTTATCCTTAAGTGAAAAAGAAAAAAGTATAAGTCTAATAACATCATTCAAAACTCTGTCATATTTAAANTTCAAAATATCTTTCATAAACTTCACATAATTGGGCATTTGCTCTAAAGCTTCTACGAAAGGAATATTTACATTTAATTTCTTAAGAATTTCTATAAACTTGGAAAATTGTTTATTTTTTGTGTTACTTCAATTTTTGAGAAACGGTGGTGGAGGTTTCTCCACAGTAATTTTCATTGGTGTAAGTGGATATTCTAAATCTCGGTATTCATGAACCTTTTCTTTTTCTGTATCCACTTTCTCTTCTTTAGTTTTTGTTTCTTTTTACACTCTTATTTCCAATTCTTTTTCACTTCGTAGTTTAATCGTTTTGATTTGTTCTTTTCCTTGATCTTTAGGATTTGGTTCCACAGTACTAGGAAAAGTTCCTAGTGTTCGGTTACTAAGCGTAGTAGCGATGTGTTTTTTTCCTTGATCTTTAGGATTTGGTTCCACAGTACTAGGAAAAGTTCCCAATGTTCGGTTACTAAGAGCGGTAACAATATGCCCCAATTGGTTTTCCATATTCTTGAGCAGTTCCTTGATTTTGTAACTGGTTTCCTTGAATTTGTAATTGATTTCCTTGATTCTGCATCTGTTAACCCATGTTTAGTATCAACTCTTCTATAGACAACTTCTTTTCCTTAAATTAAGTGTTACTGTTAAATCCTGGAGGATAAGAATGTCTATAATTAACATTTCCTTGGTTGGATGAATTTCCCAATGAGTTTACTGGGTTGTTTGCCCATTATTGATTTGTAAAAGAATTATTATTCCAATTAAAGTTAGGATGACTCTTCCAACCTGGGTTATAATAGTTCAAATAAAGGTTGTTGGGTCTATTGTTAATAGCATTTAAAGTCTCATAAGAAGGTTGAACATCCGCAAATTGCACAGATGAATTCTCTTCCATCAAAGTAGGTGTTGGAGGATAATTAATTCCATAATGATCTAATTTCTTTGATATTGTAGCAATCTGCGAAGCTAACATAGATATTGCATCAGAATCGTGGATATTAGCTACTCTTTTAGGATTTACCCTTTCAGAGAGCCATTGAAAATTGTTGGTAGCCATCTCTTCTATTAACGAATAAGCCTCATCAAAAGGTTTTGACATTAAAAAATCACCAACCGCAGCATTTATAATTGATCTAAGAGATCCCACTAATCTATTATAAAAAGTTTGAATTATCAACCAATCTGGTAAC